>PVKA01018283.1:6092-44264 GCA_004027165.1 Ctenomys sociabilis
TTTTTATTTATTTGTTACAGTGTCTCGCTACACATCACAGACTCTTTTTTGTGTGGGGGGGAGGGGGTCAGCTCAGCCAGCCCTGTGGGGAGGGGCTGGCACAGCATGTGGTGCTGGGGATCGAACTGCAGTCCTTGAGAGCTTGCCTAAGCTTGCCAAAGCAGGCGCTTTAGACCGCTGAGCTATCTTGCCAGCCCCTAATCTTTGTTCTTTTGAGATAGTCTTGCTACGTATTCCAGGCTGGCCTCAAACTCAATGATCTTCCTGCCTCAGTCTCCCCAGTACTGGGCTACTACACTTGGCTCAAAATAAACTTTCAAAGTTTAGGAATTAGCTCAGTGCCAGAGCATCTGCTGCACATTTAAGAGGCCCCATTATCTCTAAAAGACAGGGAGACAGAAAGGAGTGGTGAACAGCAAAGTCTGACCACGAACAACCCTGGTGTGGCCCCTGTAGCTGGCCCAAGCCCTCACGTACCCGTGTCAGGTCCATGCCCAGCTTGAGCTGGGACAAGAGGTGCAGGATGACACTGCGCTGCTCCTCTACAGCCCCCAGGTCATCCTCCTTGTGATCGCAGGTGTCCTCCACTTCTTCATCTGCCTTTATGTCCTCAGGCTCCTGCACATAAGCAGAGGGCTTGCTCGTAAACACGTATTAAGGCTCACGAGGATAAAAGGTTTTGTGGCAGACTCAGACACTGAATGAAGCAGAGTATGGGCTGAACTCTTCCTGAAAATATTGCTCGCACCACTGCCAGACGGCATACATTTCCTTCAGAGAGCCTATTAGTTCTGATATTGAAAATCCTGTGGATTTGCTGTTTATTCCACATATAAGACACTTTTATTGTGTAGAAATGTTACTTTTCAAAAAGAGGGCAAAGGGTTTCACCTGAATTCCAAGCTCTGACTGCCCACCAGGACCACCACCATGGCCTATAGTGGCAGAATTCTGAGAATTTTTCTTTTTAAGCTACCAGGAGATGAAGCAATTCTAGAAGCGCCCTCATGCACATCAAGGCTAGCCCCTGTAAACTACCTTTTATGTTCTTTGTTCTGAGGGGGATTGACCCAGGCCTCATGCAGGGCAGCCAAGGGCTACTCAAAGAGTTGCCCTTGGCATGTGGGACACGGCCCTCGGCATGTGCTAGAAACCTGCACGTGCCCCCATGGGACTGGGACACTGCCAAATTCTTTGCTCAGTTCCTTGATCACTCTGAATATCACAAAACCATGCCAGAAAAGCTGAAGATGTACTTTTGTCTCAGTAGGCTTTGGGTTCTAACTGACTGGGTAAGAAACAATTCCATATTTATTTCATTTTTGGTGGAACTAGGGATTGAACTCAGGCCCTTACGCTTGCCAGGCAAGCACTTATTCTAATGAGCCATCTCCCCAGCCCTGTAGAAAATTTAAACAAACAGCAGTTTTGGATCCCACATCCAACAAAACCCCATCAGCTGTCACCATCCAGGTCTTCATGGGGAGGGTGTCCTTTCTCTCAGCAGACACTTGTCAGCATCTCTGAGTTAGACAGTTTTGGGTGGGTGTTGTGCCTTGTGTCTAGCTGTCGCCCCAAAGCCTCATGAGGTCACAGGTGGGGCCTTTCAGAGGTGGCTGAACCTAGGGTGTGCACTGCTGGGATGAAGGATGTGGTGCTGGGATGCACTTATGGTTTGATGCTAGGATTAAGGCTGCCCCACACTGGGTGTGAGTGCTCCCCAACCTAGGGTGAGTAGTCTGGACAGGAGACACCCTGCTTGGAACCAGCTGACATCGGACAAACTGTGAGCTAAATAAACACTGTCACCTCTAACTTTAGGTGTTGGTACCTTGTCTCAGCCATGTGACAAGACACATGTCATCTTTTTGAATTTCATTAGATTTTAAGTAATGAGGATTTCTAAAAGGAAATGATCTTATTGTCTCTGATTTTCCCTTTCGACTAGCAAACAAGAAACCCATGTGTTCTATGCAGCTAGGCATGGAAAACTGATCCTACTCATATATAAAATCAGTAACTTAGTATCTTCAAAATGCTAAAAACAAAACATAATGCGCAGTGACAGAGTAGAAAGCTAATCAGTTTCTGACCATGCTCTTCTCTTCAGCTTTCTCCTTTTCTATCAAAGAAGTCTATAGCAACACATATTATGACAAATGAACTGGCAGTTAAATTTATTTTTTATGTTAGATCACACAGATCAGATAGGTGGTGGTGCACACCAATAATCCCTTAGAAGGCTGAGGCAGAAGGACAAGTTTGCCAGCTGAGTAACCTACCAAGACTGTGTCTCCCCAATCAAGAAAAGGCTAAGAATGCAGGTTCAGTGGTGCATTGTGTGATGCCCTGGTTCAACTTCCTGAATGCAGAACACTCCCTCAAGCAAATAAGAATCCCACACAGAAAATCACTATTTGCATATATCAGAACTACTTCTGTTTTTATGACCTTAAGGAGAAATCCAAAGGCTTTCTGCATTCTTCTTGATGGCTAGTGTGTCAGGATTACTTCCATTATGTACCCATGTCAAGTGTGGACCTGTGATAAATGGGA
Organism: Ctenomys sociabilis; assembly: GCA_004027165.1. NCBI lineage: Eukaryota > Metazoa > Chordata > Mammalia > Rodentia > Ctenomyidae > Ctenomys > Ctenomys sociabilis. The sequence goes on from PVKA01018283.1 coordinate 8,649, forward strand.
GGAAAGCTCACCCTCCTGACTATAGATGGACACCAAACATTACATGAGATGACATAATTATGTGAAGCCCCAGGGAAAGAAACCCTGCTAGGTTTTGAGTAAATACCTTCTCCAAGTCTCTGCAAAGGTAACATGACATCTAAGGTCAGAACCTAGGCCACAGATGAATAATGCAAATACAACTTTGGGTGCAGCTCAGGGGTGGAGTGCATGCTTGGCAAGCGCAAAGCCCTGGATCCAATCCCTTGCACAGGAAGGACGGACAAAGAGCTTTAACACCAATTACTTTATGAATCAAACTTTCTCCAAAGAAAAGATTTTGCTAAAGAAATAAAACATACCTGGTATTAGGTTCTTTAAAAGAACATAGTTTTATTTCAGGCACAGTGATGCATGTTTTTAATTACAGCTATCAGGGAAGCTGAGGACAAGCACCACAAGTGTGAGGACAGCCTGGAAACTTAGCAAATCCCATCTCAAAATAAGAAGGGCTGGAGCTGTGCAGGGTGGTGCACACCTGCAATTCTAGCGCTCTAGGAGGTTAAGGCAGGAGGCTCACAAGTTTAACCCCAGCATGGGCAACATAGTGAGACCTGTCTCCAAATAAAAGAGGCTGGGTGTAGCTCAGTGTAAAGGCCCTGGGTTCAACGCTCTCACATAACAAGAAAAATGAAAAAGCCACATCTTTTCAATCTTGCAAAAACCTCGCCAGCAAACTTCACAAGTACCTAGTCTTTCTGCCTTCAATTTGGAGTTTTCTTTGAGCCAGTCCTTACATGTTATCCAAAGTCCAAATGACTTGTCACTTGAAATGTACACTGGCTCTTCATGAACCTTCATTTCTATTTCCTTAATAGCCCTCAAGGACACTTCATTACATGCCAAGTCACCCATCAATCTTTTTTTCTTTTGTGGAACTGGGGATCGAACTCAAGCCCTTGTGCTTGCCAGGGAAGCGCTTATTCCACTGAACCATCTCCCCGGCCCATCAATGTGAGCAGACCCATCACTCCGGATGCTCATGGCCCACCTGGCTGTATTGCACCAACACTCTAACTCGTGTGACTTTAATGTTCTTCAGGAACACAGCTTACAGTGTGTGGCAACATGAAGCCGAACAGCCCGCAGTCATCTCTGGTAAGCCAGGTACTCTACTACATATGGGGTTAACAGACAAGGAAATTGGATGGAAGGGTGGTTAATTACTGGGCCATATGTCACTACCAACACAGCTCAAGTTTGCTGCCACAGATGATGAGCATACACTGCAGCACCCTGCACATGTCGTTCCTCTCTTCAAGTTCCATCTCTCTCCACAGCCTAGCTCCAGCTCCACACTGTGCCTCAAGCATGCCTGCTTCACCCAGCTCAACAACTCCCAGCAGTGCAGCTTGAACCAGTGGGGTGACAGCACTGCTCACATGCATCAAAAGACAGCGAGACTGCAGGCACTCAGTCTTTCCAAGGCAAGACCTGTGTCTCCTGGGTTTTGCTGCCCTCCCAAAGCCTAACATTGGGCCTGTCACCTACCAGACTCTTAACGCACAGCCTCTGGCTAAAAGCCACAGGCAAGAAACACTTCACCTTCATTTGTGTGTCCAGCTTCTCTGCCCACTCTACCTCTCACCTGCCTTGGGTCAGAGCCTTGCCAGGGCTGGCAGTCCTCATATCATGTGCTTCTTCCAGGAAGTAATTTACTAATGAGAATAACCCTAGCAGTGTGCTGTTCTTGGCTCAGTGATTCTATCTAGGGTGCAATCTAAATGTATAGAAATAATCCAGAGACAGCTGAGTGGAGAAAACTAACACAAAGGGTAAAAAATTCATATGATTTGTAACATTAGTAGATATATAAATACAATAAACACTCTTTAGCTTCTCAAAAATATGAAATGTTGGTGGGCATCATGGTGCACAGCTGTCATTCCTGCACTTGGAAGGCTAAGGCAGGAAGACCGACCGCTTCAAGTTTGAGGCTGAAACTGCACAGTGAGACCCTGTTTCAATAAAGAGAACAAAACAAATGTAAAATGCATAATATTTTATAAAAATATGATCTGCTATTTATTTTCTTTTTGTTCTTCTGAAATGGGGCTTCACTATGCACTTTAGGCTGGCCACAAACTCAAAGCAATCCTCCTGCCTCAGCCTCCCAAGTGCTGGGACTATAGGTGTGCACCATCACATCAAGCTTTCCTTGGGTGTGTGTGTGTACTGGAAATCATATTGCCAGACAGCACATGCTCTTTGAAGTAGGGTAATACTATACTTAAAACAACTAGTTTGGTAAAGGGTTTACTATGAAAACCCTTACAACAATAGTAAATGTTTGAGCTTGTAGATGTAATAGTAAACATACAGTAAGCAATATTAAGATAAGAGAGTAAGAAATATGAGATAAATACTGTGTAAAATATCATGATGGGGGCTGGAGATAGCTTGGTGGTCTAAGTGCCTGCTTGGCAAGCACAAGGACCTGGGTATCCTTGGTACCACATGCTGTGCCTGTCCATGCACTGTGTGGGGCCCTGGTGGCACACGCCTGTAATCCCAGTGATGGGGAGGCAGAAACAGGAGGATCATTACGAGTCTAAGCTCCATAGTGAGACCCTGTACCAAATAAATAAATAAATAAATAAATAAAATTCTTATAGATAAGTTTCTACCTAGGAAAAAGGGAAAAGGAAAACATGCAAATTTCAGTTTTTCAAATTACATGTTTATCAAGCAGAAGAAAATCAACATGACAAAGGGCTAGCAATGTCACCTGGAGCATACGTGTTCAAGTTCAATATGAGAGCGGCGTGCCCCAAATGCAGCTTAGAGTGGAACAGTGACAGACTGGGTGGTGGTGCTGCTGCTGCCTCAGATGCCGACAGTGAAAACCACCCCTCGCAGCACACCCTGATCATTACACCACACCACATTTGTGCAGTCTCTTACCTTTACTCCAGGCCCAGACTCTGCAGCTGACCGCTCCTCAGGGACCCCAGCTTTATCCTGCTCTGTTTCAAAGGGCTGCTCAGCTCCATTTTTGTAATGGTTGGAGAGAGGGATCTTTGGTTCTAACCACTCGATTGTCGTTCCTGATGAGGTAAGAGAAAACTCTTGCTGAAACGTGCTCATAATCTGGAAAGTTTAGGAGATGTGGATTATATTTAAACCATTTAGTGTCAAGCTTACACAATCAATTCAACTTGTCAAGGACCAGAAGGGCCCTGGGGACCTCATTAGCATGAGTGCTGCAATTGGGCATCCTACCACAGAGCAAACTGCAAGCTGAAATCAGATCCTATTTAAAAGAAACCAACCCTGAGCAGGACTGAGCTCACTCCAAGTCTGCATCTCAGCCAGCCCACTTCTGTCCTGTCTGTCTGAACTGTCCCTCAGTAACAAAAGTAGGCACTTAGGCTAAGTGAGGAGGGGCAACACCAGAGGAGCCTAGGCTAGGAAACAGTAATGTGTCCTTCAATTCCCAGCAGCAGTTCGCTAACCAGAACGCCCTGATCTCATTTAAGAACTTTAGAGGCACATCCTCTCTCACTTTTTCAATCCTAACAAACTCCATGTAACTTTCAACTGAAAGACTTTGCTCCTGAATAAGTAATGGCTGACCTAGTGAGAGAAATGGTCACATTTAGAGACCTGTCATCTTCTTCACAAATGACTCAAAGTTCTCTTGTTACCCTTAACTAGTTTAACGAAGTGGATTCTATAACCTAATCAATAATGGAAAATGTTCCATTTGATTTCGGAGGCTGATCTAGGCTTACAGAAGCTGAGTTACTGAGTACTACAATAAAAATGGTCTGGCTACTATGGAGGAAACCTACGAGCAAGGAGTTTCTTCCCATTTCAGCAAGTGTATAAGTCCCACTGCACCCACCAAGCTTCAGAACACCCTGCCTGGGTCAGGCTCCCTAGACCCAATTCCGCCAAGGGACAACCCATATTCACACGTCTCTCTTGAAGGCCCTTTCACTCATGGACCTGTCACTCTTAGATTAACTGGTACTCAGAGGTATTCACTCCCTTGTCTACTCTCATACTCTGTTCCTAGGATTAGTGCCACTTTCAGGGTGTTATTTTTTATGGATTCCATTCATATGTTTTTTTCTCTCCTGAAACTGGACTATGACTTGGTGTTTTGTTTTTTGGTGGTGGTACTGGGGTTCAAACCTAGCATCCCAGAGGACTAAGAAGTCTTTCAAGGGGATACACAATTTCACTCTCTAGTAGAGCAGTGGCCTCTACCTACAATTGCCATTAGAACAGTCTAGTAGGTAGACTGAAGAATTTAGGCATAGGAGAGGATGGAATGCTTACTTTGTCCACCTGCCTTCAATGAAAACTTTTTCAGGAAAAGAGACCTGCTGGCTTTCTAAATGCTTCTTTCACAAGTATGGGAAGTGAGTTAGAAAAGAGAACAAAGGGTAGGTGTGAAAAAAACACAACAGGATGAGTTTATTCCTCTCCTTTTAGAAAGGCTCAGTGTATTCCTACACGTTAACACCTTTTCTCTAGTTATGTCCAGTTAACATAGGGTCAAATGCTAGACATACTGAGAGGAATGTGACAGACTTGTAGTGGACTGAAGCAAAATTCAAGAAATGAACCCAATGTTTCCGCTTTGACCAACTGCATAGACAAAGTATATTATGATTTCATCACTTTTGAAATACAGGAAATTTGAGTTCTTTTTTTTTGTGGAACCTGATTGAACTCAGGCCCTTGCGCTTGACAGGCAAGGGTTTATTCTACTGAGCTACCTCCCTTGAGTTCAGTTTTATCACATGGTGCTCTGAGGTCTCTTGAGAATACTACAGAATGTTAGAGATTAAGCATGAAATCATTTGAAACTCAATAAAGAGTACACTTAGGAAAATTTTCCAGGGTTAGAACAACAGATGGCATTCTTCCCCCATCAGTCCTCCATGTGGCATCTACCTTTTGTGGGCAGCGTACCTGCAGGCAGCGAGCCCTTCTGGTGGGATGCATGCTGCAGCTGCAGAATGTGGAAGCAATCATTCAAGCAGTTCATTGTGGCCATGGATGTCGCTTTGAGCATCAGAAGGTCTTGGTCCAGGGAGCTGAGTAGGCCAGAGGCAGGAAGGCATTCAATTCGTCTGATCAAATCTCTCTGCTGTCCTTCAGCATGAGACATCATCTAAGGAAGACAACAGTTCTATGGAATAGGCAGGGGCTGTCTGCAGGGAGTGCTATGACTGAGCTGTGAGCTGGTGACTTATTTTTTGCACACATTACTACCTTAATGTGAAAGCATGAGTCACACACTTGGAGGCATATCATAGCCTTGAGCTCAATGGAATGAACCTCTCATTTCTAAAGAAAAAGAAACTGACAGTATCCGTTGCCAATTATAAAACGTGAGCTTTAGTTTGGATGGTGGCCCACACCTGTAATCCCAGTGCTGGGGAGGCTAAAAATAGGAGGATTACTACGAGTTTGAATTGTGTAGTAAGACCCTGCACCAAAACAAAACAAAAACATAAAATGTGAGCTTTAAGGTGAACATCAGGATTTTGGAAAACCTACCAGCTGTCACAGGGCTGACAGGTTCCCAGTGTTAGAAGCTGTTTCTGGTAAGGTAGGTGGGGATGTTAACAAATGCAAACTCTCAACACTGTTATGTTAACAGTACTAACCAACATTTTCAAGACCTGAGTGGCTCTGTGCCAGCATTTCCCACATGGCTAACATGCAGGACAACTGCACAGTGGGCAGGCTGGGACTCACCCAGGTGCAGGGCAGACCGCACTGCACTTGTATACCACAGAATAGAGACGGCTCATTAGTGCACATCAGATGCCACTCCACATCTGACATGAACTACAGTTCAGTGTCACTTTTGGTGTAGTGTCAAAGAATGCCCACAACCTGAAAAGGCTATTAAAATGCTCCTCTTAGAATAGGCGTTTCCCCAGCAAGCGCAAGAATCTGAGTTCAATCCCTGGTTCCACCAAAAATAAAAATAAAAATAAAATGTTCCTCTTTTCTCCAATGTTTACCTATAGGAAGCCAGTTTTTAACCATTTATTTCAGCCCAATAAATTGCAAAACATCTAATGCACAAACAGGTATGAAAATGCTAATGTAGTTTATTAGCCACAGGTGGTACATGAATGACTGTCCCTGGTGCGGCTTGCACCAAGGATGGGACTGCCCCAGGCTCCATGATGGGACAAGCCAAGCACATACCATGGTGGTTCAGAGGCCCTGGTGGCCAGGCATTTCCAGTATGGCCCCACTGTGAACGTGTTAAGCCCAATAATAAACAGACTGCAAAAGTAAACAATGGTCCAGTCATTTCAATAATTTGTTTTGGAAAAAGATCATTTTTGGCATAAAAACATGTTAGTTAACATTAACATATAACAGATTCATACTTTTTATATTAAAATTATATAAGTTATGTAAGAGCAACACAATAGTAAATCTCATGAAGAATATACAGAAATCTTATACTATTCTTCCCTTGTTTCTGCAAATTAAAGTTACTTCAAAAAAAAAAAAGTAGCAGCCCTTAATGTTTTCTGAATTGGCTAAAAATCATTAACTATGGTTTGAACCTAAGACAAATCTTTTCAGTTGCTATATTGGGTAAGAACTTCTCTGGAGAGGCGGGTGAGACACGTTCCAGAAGAAGGCTTTTATGTTTTTTTTTTTTTTGCAGAACCAGGAATTGAACTCAGGCCCTTGAGCTTGCCAGGGAAGTGCTTATTCCACTGAGCCATATTTCCCTGGCCCCAAGAAGGCTTTTACTTTCACAGTGAGCTTTAATGTTCTCCACTGCCTTGCGCCACTGACGGCACATTCATGAATATCCACGGGCAGCCTGGCGGCACACATGGATCTTATCACTTTTATTGATCTTTTTCTTTGTCCTGGGAATTGCATTCAGGATCTTGCACTTGCCAGGCAGGTGTTGTGCTGCTGAGTTATATCTCCAACTCTTTTATTAATCCTTCTATTAATAAAATCTAATCAGAGCCACCCAGCAGTGAGACATATGAATTATGCCCTTACATATTAAGTATTCCAATGAAAAGCATCTAACTGGGTCTAGTGCCAGCACTTGGGAAGCTGAAGAAGTAGGATTACTATGAGTTCAAGGTCACCTGAACTACAATTTGAGACTCTTAAAAAAAAAACAAAAAACAACAACAAAAAAGAAATGCACCTAATTCACAAACTGCAGACAGATTCCTAAATAGCTTCATAAAAAAAGACTAGGAACTCAGAAGGCTGAGGCAGGAGGATCCTTGTGAGTTTGAGATCAGCCTAGGCTAAAAAGTGAGGTCAAGACCAGCCTAAACTGCATAGTGGCATCCTGCCTCAAAAAGACAGAAAAAAAAAAAAAAAAAAAAGAGGGGGAGAGAGAGAAAAGAAAAAAAGACTAGGAAACAACATGCTCAAGAGACTAGACTACGCTGTGATTATTTCCAATAATCAACTATGAATTACAGCTTAAAGGAAAAAATGGCTCTGGAGAACAGGAGAAGCACACACACACTTCAGGGAGATGCATATAGACTTGCTCTGAACACAGTAATGACCTCAGGGCTTGGGCTGCTATGTGGCTGAGTGCAGAAATACCAGCTGGGAAGGGCTTGGCTACCAGCAGACTGTTTCCTGGCCTATGTGGGGCACAGGCTGGCTCAGGATTGCTAAACATCATCTGCACTGGACTCTTTAATAATCACTGCAGGTGCTGTTGCTGGGAGGCTGCCGCCAAGTAAGGCAACGGTAAGGCAATGCCTGTCCTTCCCAAAGGGGTGGCTGTAAGATTATAGACAATGCCAGGGTCACATGTTAAATATTAACATAGGAGCCCTCTGGGAAGCTGAGGAGGAGGATTGCAAGTTCAAATTCAGCTTGGGCAATTTGGCAACTTAGTGAGATCCCATTTCCAAAGAAAAGGCAATGGTGTCTGGGGATGTAGCTCAGGGCAATAGCTCTGGATTCAACTCTCAGCATGAAGACAGACAACAAGCAAACAAGCGAGTGAGCAAAAATGACATGAAGACTCATTGGGGCTGTAGAGCACTATTTGTCCAGTGTGGCTGCGATGAGAACTTAGCACTGTGACAGTGGAACCAGAACCACCATCAGAGCAGCCAGTGAGCACCTTAGAAGGGAGGCAGAACCGGCGGGGCACCAAGCCTGGTGCAGGCTCCCCACACAGCAGTTTCAGCACTCACTTCTGGCTGGCAGCTCCTCACAGGCACTGACTCCTAGTGCACAGACAGAAGCGTCCACGGCACAGCACAGGCGTTGTGGACACTCAGAGACCCACACCTTGTGTCCAGTCCAGACCGAGGTACATGACACAGCCGAAGCGCCAGCTGTCCACATGCTGATCTTTACCTATCCCTTCTCTCGCCAATAGATCTTTTTTTTTTTTTTTTTTTTTTTGGCAGAACCAGGGATTGAACTCAGGCCCTTGCACTATCCCTTCTCTCTTACTCACTTTTAATGTTATCTTTCTTTCTATTCATGCTGCAAGGGACAATCACTGGCCTTCATCTACACACTGATCCATCACCACGAGTTCCAAAAAACACCCTCGTGGGCTGGAGAGATGGCTCAGTAGAATAAGCGCTTGCCTGGCAAGTGCAAAGGCCTGAGTTCAATCCCCAATTCTGCCAAAAAAAGAAAATAAAACAAAAACACCCTGGTGATGTAGCCCAGCAGCAGAGTGAATGCCTAGCATATATGAAGCCCAGGCTCAGCACATGTGAATGTGCCGCACATACACAACTATGGACGTAAAAGTGCCTCTATAACTACAACCTATGCCTATAACCTTGCCTATAACAAGAAAGGAAATCACAAGCTACTGTCTGTGTACTGCAGGGACACCACCTTCATACTGAGAATGTTAAATGTCAGGCAATTTAGGGAGATCCTGTCTCAAAATTTTAAAAATAGGGGGTAGGGCTGCTGAGGATGTAGTTCAGTCAGAAACCCATGCCTGAGTTCAATTCCTAGTATTGACCCCACCTAAAACAGGAAAACAACATTTGTCTGGCTCTATAGCTTTCCCAGAAGGCCCTACAAATCTCTGATCCTGAATATTATTTTATTTTATTTTTAATTTAATTTATTTTATTTTATTTTATTTTTTTGGCAGAACTGGGGATTGAACTCAGGCCCTTTGCGTGCCAGGGAAGCGCTTATTCCACTGAGCAATCTCCCTGGCCCTGTGATCCTGAATTTTATAGTAAAGCAGTTTATTCTTTCTGGAGACACAAAAGGTAAGCAAAGGACAGTATACCTAGTACAGAGTTGACAGACACGAGGAAAGTCAGGATATTATATACTAGACAGGCACTGCAAGCCATATGTTAACAATTTTTGTGAGAAACCAAGCAAGTGAGATGGCATTTTATGTGGTTACCTCTCTGACTTCCACAAGGTGGTCTGGTGGTAAGGGCGCTCTTCTGCCTGAGGGCTGCAGCTTGGAGGGCCCAACACCAAAGAAGGAGATGGCGTTCTGACTTGGCCTCCGCTGGGAGATTGGAGAATTCCCACTCGATGCAAGCGAGAAGCTCCTCGATTTCAAAGGAGGGTTGTTCTATCAGACAAGAAAATAATTCTACTTTAAAGAAAGCCATATACTTGAGGCTCATTCAATAATCAATTAAAAAAGAAGTGACTAAAGAATGTTTCTTAAAAAAAAAAGTTTCTAAAAATAAAATTTAACCTATGCACAGTCTTCACATATCCCAGAGAAAATTCGACATCTGTTTGGAAAATTCCAGTTTTGTATTCTAAAAGACCTTTCTGTACTTACGTTAGAATACCATTTTTCTAATTTCAGACTGTAGAACAAGATGAACACAGAAACTGTACTCAGAAATATGCAGAGCTCCCAAAGGCCAGGCCGCAGTGCTAAACTGTGCTTTTAAAAATGAGTGATATAAAACACTAGAAAGAATTTTAAAAAAAAGTAAAAGTTAAGCCTCTGCCAGATAGGGAGTCCTTAATTTTTAAATTTCTTTTGAGTCCTTTAAATATGCCATATATTACCTTCACTCATCTCTAATTCCAGATTTCAAATATGTACTCTTTCACCTCACAAAAATATACCAAAGAAGGCAATGAGAAAAGCAGGCAGGAGAGGGTAGTAGCATAAGTGCTTGCCTCACAAGCACAAGGTCCTGAATTAGAGCCCCAGTACCAAAAACAAAACAAAAAACCCCAAAAGAGCAGCCAAGGAGCACGCGAAGGCTGCATACTGCAGTTAGTCCTTAGGGAAAAGAGCTGGACATCACAGTGAGAGCCAATTCCCACCCACAGCCTGGTGCTAATGCTGCCAGGGGGCGCGAGGTAGTGTGGCTGCTAGGAAATGTCCACCGGGGATTCCAAGTTACCCTACCACCCAGCAAGTCTACTCCCGGATCCAAGCTCTAGAGAACTGAAATGCTGTGGGTGATCAAAATAGGCAGTGAATGTCTACATTTCAGTAAAACATACTGCAAAAATCCCCTTCAAAATTTCCACATCAAAAGCCTTTATCCCCAGTGCCCTCCATGGTGTCTTTGTGAGGTGTGATCAAAAAGACAGTGACTACCACCCCCAAGTGCCATCCAAGTGAAAGCAGGCGCATAAAAGCGCAGCGCTGGGTCCTTATCCACCTACTCAGGGTTTCTGGCAGTGCTGTGTTACTTTTAGCTCCTCCCCAGAGTCAGAATGACAATAGGAAGTCAGTGTTGTAAATCCATGATAGCCAGGCACCCAAAGACACCCAGGAAAGGGGACTCTGGCACTGCTGCGAAGTGGCAGGAGTGAGGGGATGAGTGTGCCTGAAGAAAAGAGGAGATTCTGAAGAGCATTTACAACCATGTATTTCACTACATAAATTTGGAAAAGTTGCTGGGCGTGGTGGCGCATGCCTGTAATCGCAGCACTGGGGAGGCTGAGGCAGGAGGATTGTTGTGAGTTCAAGACCAGCCGGAGCTACAAAGTGAGCTTAAGGCCAGCCTGAACTGCATAGTGAGACCCTGCCTCAAAAAGACCAAAAAGAAAAAAAAAATTGGAAAAGTAAGACATTCACTGTATTTTTCTTCTTTCTTGTTTTTTTTTTTTTGAGGCAGGCTCTGTTATGTAGTTCAGGGTAGTCTCAAACTCACCATGGTTTTGTTTGGTACTGGGAATGAACTCAGGACCTTGTGCTTGCCAGGCAGGTTCTTGTGTCACTGAGCTATATTCCCAGCTTGAACTCACCATGGAGCCCAGCTGGCCTCAAACTTTTGGCAATCCTCCTGCCTCAACTTCCCAAGTGCTGGGATTACTTGGCTTCACTGTATTGTTCAACCACACCTTGTACCCAAAACACTAACACACATACTCATGGTAGCATTATTCACATTATCTGTGAAATGGATACAATCCAAGTGTCTAGTGATCTGGTTCATGATAAATACAGGTAAAAAGAATACATGAGTTCAATCCCTGGTTCTGCAAAAAGAGAAAAAAAAAAAAAAAAAAAAGAATACAGCTGGCATAGTGGTGCATGCCTGTAATCCCAGTACTTGGGAGGCTGAGGCAGGAGGATCACTGTGAGTCTTCGGTCAACCTGGGTGACTAAGTGAGCTCAAGGTCCACCTGAACTACACAGTGAGACTGTCTCAAAAAGACACCAAACGAACAAACAGCATATAGTAATTACATGCAACCATATGGATGAATCTGAGAAAGGCTACCCTCAGTGAGCTCCTGTGGGGGCCCACCTTTGTAATCCCAGCACTCTGGGAAAGAGGAGGCTTAGGCAGGGGATCACAAACTGGAGCCCAGCCTGGGCAGCATAGGAACTCAGTCAGAATGTGCCAAAATTTTTAAAAAGGGCCGGTACTGTAGCTAAATGTGAAGGTCCTGGGTTCTTTCTTTAGTACTGGAAAAAAAAAAAAAGTTTTTGCTCAGTGAAGAAAGCCAGACATGATAATTTTTTTTTTTTTGCGGAACAGGGGATTGAACTCAGGCTCTTGCACTTGCCAGGGAAGCGCTTATTCTACTGAGCCATCTCCCTAGCCCCTCAGACATGATATATTTTATGTGACTCCATTTGTATACAAAAATCCATGGAGGGCCGGGGAGATAGCTCAGTAGCATAGGCGTTTGTCTGGCAAGCACAAGGTCCTGAGTTCAATCCCCAGTACTGCCAAAAAAAAAAAAAAAAAAAGCAGAAAAAAGAAAAATCCATGGAAACTGAAACAGATGGTGCTTGCCAAGGAAGGCAGAATCATTAACCAATATGACTTGGAATTGGGAGGCTGCCACAGGCGCATAACCTTGGGAATATACAAAAGACCTGTGATGCTGTGCTTTGCAAGAGTGCTACACACAGGAAGAGCGCCTCAGTTAAAACCTGAGAACCAGCCGGGTGTGGTGGCGCAGGCCTGTAATCCCAGCACTTGGGAGGCTGAGGCAGGAGGATTGTCGTGAGTTCAAGACCAGCTTGAGCTACAAAGTGAGCTGAAGGCCAGCCTGAACTGCATAGTGAGACCCTGTCTCAAAAACACATTAAAAAAAACAAAAAACCTGAGAACCACTCTTCCCCGGGCACTGACACTGTTCCTGCCTACCTTTCCAATGGCTTCAGTGTGGTGCTGTGTGCAGATCTGGAGCCGGCTGACCCAGTGCTGCCTCTCCTTGGCATCTGTGGCTGAAAAGAAGCACACACTGTTTATCATGACCCCAGAGTGCAACCAGCCATCTACAGCATGGAGAGCAGGTGGCTGGAGAGCTAAGCCTGGCCCCCCTTGCGAGGGCAGCATGGTGGGTGGAGGCCACAGCACTTGCCTTGCTGGGGATGTGGAGCAAGGGCTGAGATTTCACAGGGAAGACGGGTCACACTGTGAGGTAAGGACCTTCAGCTCCCCATCGTGACAGCGTTTGTTTACAGAAGTAGTTTAAGGATTTATCACAGATAATTCCAGATCTAAGCACCACAGGCATTCAACATTATCATTCCACTTTATGCTGTTTCTTAGATGGAAACCACAAACTTCTAAACAGTTTGATACATCCTCATAGAAGTTATATGGGCATTTTAACAAATCCCAACTACGTATGTGTCACTGCAAATTACAAAGAGGGCACAGAAACGAAGTCAAATAAAAGGGCAAAAATATCTCCTGCAGGGCCGGGGAGATGGCTCAGTGGAATAAGCGCTTCCCTGGCAAGTGCAAGGGCCTGAGTTCAAATCTCCCACAGATGTGGAAACATGACTTCAAGACATCTATGCCTAGCTGGGTGCAGTGGCACATGCCTGTAATTCCAGCACTTGGGAGGCTGAGGCAGGAGGATTGTTGTGAGTTCAAGACCAGCCTGAGCTACAAAAGTAGCTAAGTTAAGGCCAGCTTGAACCGCATAGTGAGACCCTGTCTCAAAAAGACAAAAAAAAAAAAAAAAGACTTTGGAGTCCTCAGCCATGGATTCGTCCTCACTGTGACATCAGATGGTGTAACCCTATACAGGCCTGGTCAGAGGCCTGCTTAGGAAAGTGGCTGGGGGCGAGCTTGTCAGCCTTACAGGTGTGTCCATCAGAGGGCCACATGGCCTCTTTTATTGAATGCTATAATAAAAACTGCTGAGAAGGAAAGGCAGTCTGTTGCTTCTCTCCATCACCTGTACTATGTACTTCATATGAACACAGCTGGAAATCAGCTCCTCTCCACTCCATGTGGCCCCTACAAGCCCGAGTGTCCACTCCCAGAGTGGCCATAGGTGGTGGTTCCCAGTCCCAGAGTGGCTGGGAGGAGGGGGGTGGCCAGGTCCCCACAGCCTGCTTCCCACCTACCTCGGAGTTTATACTGCTCCCCACTGGCCGCATTCACTGTGAAGGTATGTGAGTCCTCATCACTGGGTGAGATGACAGCACCTGCCAGCTGCAGGGTTCCTCGGGGTTTCTGGTTCCGGGACTGCTCATTCACGAAGTACTCTAGCAGCCCAGCTTCATTGTTCAGCACAAAAAACCTGCCATGATTTGCAGGAGAGTGTAACTTTTAAACCTGTACCCCCTCCAAAAAATACACGTACCCAAACAAAAGCTATACATACATAAATGTATATACATACATAACATATATATACACACATACATATATATGTATATAAGTACACATATACATATATATATATATATATATATATATATATATATATATATATATATATATATATAATTTCCAAAAGCATTTTAAGAGATTAGGTGTGGTGGTACACGTCTGTAATCCCAGCTTTTAGGAGACTGTAAATAGGTGGATCACTGTAAAGTCTGATCTAGTAGTGAGACCCTGAATACCCTGTAGACGCTTCCCTAAAATTAAAAAAAAGCATTTCAAGTAGTGGTAGTTAGAAACACTACCCTTGATTTCCTAGCAGGTAAAATTACTGAAAAATTAATACACAAAGTCAATAGGTGTGGAAGAAGTGCTTTCAAGTGTGCTTGCAGTTCAGGAGCTAAAAAATCTAGGGCTTGTGCTCGAGGTAGGGCTGGACCACTGCAATCTTGGACCAAAGAGAGGCACTTGTCGGGGAAGAGGCATGAAGGCATAAAAGGAAACAATGCAGTTGTCTTCCTCCTCCCTTCCTGTCTTTTTCCCTCCCTTTATTGTTTTTTTTTCTTTTTCTTTTTTGAGACAGGATCTCGATATGTATAGTTCAGACTGGCCTAGAACTTAGTGATCCTCCTGTCTCAGCCTCTTGACTGCTAGGATTACAGAGGTGTGCCACCAATCCCTGTGATATAACATTCACTCAGAGGACAACTTCTCTCTGAAATTCATTTACAGGGAGGACAAACTGCAGAAAAACAAATGGTGGTGAGAACATTCATTTAAGATTCTTTAAGGGAAATAAAATTGAATATGAGCTCTGAGGTTAACTCAAGCCTGGGTAAGAAATGGCTGTGGTCTAGGATTTAAACAGTGAAACATACATGAGAATATTGTTAGGGCAGAACGATTTTGTTAATCTATCATTAAATAGGCCACAACTACAGACGACTGATCCTGTTTAAAAATGAAAAGGCTGCAACTGGAGACTCAGAAACAAGGAACTTGAGATGAAATAATGAAATACTGATACACTTTGGAAAAGAATTTGATGAAATACTGATGGACTCTAGAAAAGAATCTGATGTTCTGATTTGGTCCTAGATGAACTACTTCAGGAACTAAATTGAAATCCCAATTTAAGGGGCATAAGAGTCCAGGGATGGGGGATGCTTTCTAAAAGTTGCACATTTTCAAAAATTCACATTTGGGTGTGGAGAGGTCCGGCTCCTGCACCCCAGCCCGCTCTGTGCATCTGTAAACAATGCCATCCCAGTCAGGATTCTGGAGCACAGTTTGTGCCTTTGAATCTGCAGCAGTGAAGGTGCTGGGGAGAACAGGGCTTAAGAGCAAAGGTCTAGGGGCCAGGGAGATAGCTCAGTAAAATAAGCACTTCCCTAGCAAGTGCAAGGGCCTGAGTTCAATCGCCAGTTCCACAAAACAAAACAAAACAGCAAAGGACTAAGAGCTTTTAGCAGGCTTCTGAGTTCTAAAATTGTTCACATGGGGGCCAGGGAGATGGGTCAGTGGAACAAGTGCTTTCCTGGCAAGCACAAGGGCCTGAGTTCAATCCCTGGTTCTGCAAAAAAAAAAAAAAAAAAAAAAAAACTGTAAAATTGTTCACATATTTGATGAAAATATAAATTAAAAATTTTTGAGCATTTAAAAACTTTCATTAACTACTAGTGGGGTTACACACATATTTTCATGTATTTATGGACCTATCTGTAGTTCTAACAAGTGGGCTGCCCAATACCCCTCCCTTTTGGGACAGGGTCTCGCTATGCAGTTCAGGCTGGCTTTCAACTTATTGTGTAGCCTGGGCTGGTCTCAAACTCCCAACAATCCTCCTGCCTCAGTCTCCCCAAGTGCTGGGATTACAGGCCTGTGCTACCATGCTCGGCCTCTTCCCTTTATTTTTTGCAACTGGGAAGTTATGAAGACTGCCAGCTGGGAGAAATAGCTCATCTTTAAGATAAGCCCCCAACTGAAGTGTTGCAAATCCAACTTTACCCTTGGAAGTGTATCTCAAGATGGCAAAAATGAACCATAGCCACAGGTTTGGATGGAAAAGCCCCTATATGCTCTGTTCTGTCTCCATCATTAACCTTGAGGTGCACAGCTTGGGGAGGTAGGCAGTGAGAAGACCAGGGTTTCATGGGTGGTGACACTGCACCTGCCCCTTCCACACATGGCTCAAGTGGCCACTGGCTGGAGACAGAAGCCTGTGTGTGTGTGTGTGTGTGTGTGTGTGTGTGTGTGTGTGTGTATATATATATATATTTTTTTTTTTAATGTATTTGGATGTTACAGGTCTCACTATGCAGTTCAGACTTGTGGTAATCCTCCTGCTTTTAGCCTCCCCAGTGCTGGGATTACAGGTGTGTGCCACTAGGCCTAGATTCTGGCTGGCTCAGCTCACCCTTGTCAGCCCCTGGAGACAGCACTTTTAACCCAGTCCAGGTCTTCCCTGCTTTAGGCTCTCTTACTCTGCCCCAGGGTGAGGCTTCTTTAATAACACCTCATCCTTCTGGGTGAATGGGTTGTAAGGAGAACAAAGCCAGGTGTTCAGGAAAAAGCAACATGAAAGGACTTTTTCTTGGACAGGGTCTTACCATGGAGCTCAGGTTCTTCTCAAGCTTGCACTCTTTTTGCCTCTGCCTCCTGACCTACAGTGCAGGCCATTACACCCAGCAAAATTCTTCTAAATCAATATTTTGTATATCATTTGATCATGTAAGTATTCAAAAATTTACATAAAAACTGAAGTGGAAACATAAAATGAAAAGACCTCCTTGACATGACATTGTCAGTTTTTAAATAAAAATGAGAACCTGCTGGATGTGGTGGCATGCACCTATAACCTTAGCACTCAGCAGGAAGGATCACCAAGAACTGGAGGCCAGCTTGGGCTATTTAGTAAGTTCAAGTCCAGCCTAAACTGCAGAGTAACACCCTGTCTCAAACCCTCCACACCAAAAAAACAAAAAACAAAAACAATGGTGTCTGAAAATTGTTGCTCCTGGGCTGGGGATGTAGCTCAGAGGCAAGCACAGCTCCTGCCTGACAATCACTCCTTCACAGATCACTGCTGTTTTCTAGTCCCTCGAGGCAGGAAGGCCAGCTCATTCTCTGTTATGGCATCATGGCCAAGAATGGAAGTCACCAAAAGACACATTTTAGTATTGAAAATAGCAGGACACAGAACACCCAGCTTTGTTCAACAATTTGCCTCTAGAGACTTGGGAGCAGGTACAGTAGCTCACCCCTATAATTCAACTACTCAGGGAGCCGAGGCAGGAGAACCCCAAGTTTGAAGCCAGCCTGGTCAATTTAACAACATAGTGAAACTTGGTCTCAAAATATCAAAACCAATAAATAAAAAGGGATGGGGATGAAGCTCAGTGTGCCCTCTGGGTTTGATTACCAGTACTGCAAAAGGGCTAGGGATATACCAGTGCTATAGTGCTTACCTAGTATGCATGAGGCCTTGGATTAGTATCTAATATAAAATAATAGTAATAGAAACAGACTTTGGAATCAGAGTTATTTGGGTTTCGAAAAAAAAAAATTACTTGGTTCAAAGTCTGTATCAGGAGTCCAGGCTGGCCTCAAACTTGTGATCCTGCTGGCTCAGCCTCCTGAGTGATGGGATTACAGGTGTGTGTGTGACCACACTTAGCTTCAAAGTTTCGGTTTAACAATTAAAAATGTTTAAAAAGCACAATAAGAGAGCATGTTACACTGTTTTACAATAATAGCTATTATTGTAAAACAACAAAAGAAAAACATTGCAAATGGCTGCTATAGATGTGGTGAAATGGGAACTTCTGTACTGCTGGCGAGGGTGTCTAGTGCTGCTGAGGAAAACAGTACAGATTCCCTAAAAAAAAGTAAAAAAGGTAAAGAAAGAAAGAAATTTAGTAGCCAGGTATGTGCCTGGACTTGTAGTTCTCCTCACTTGGGAGGCCGAGGCAGGAAGGTGCCTTGAGCCCAGGAGTTCCATAGCCAGCCTAGGCAACAGAGAAAGACTGCTCAGCAGTAGTAGTAGCAGTAGTAACTGAGAACACCCCAGTACTATACTGTATGCCACAGCAGCTCAGTTCTGAGGACAGGCAAAAAAGAAAGCCGAGACTGAAAAGATACTGGCACACTAACATCACAATGGCTTTAGCACGACAGCCACAGGGGGAGCACTTGAATTGCCCATCATAGATTGGTTTGACCATAGGATGTGCATGAGCTAGAATGTGCTCGGGCTTAAGAAGGAAAACTCTGGGACACAGATGAACCACTCAGTCCCTGATGGCAGAAACCAGACACTCATGCAGAAGAGTATATGCCAGGGATGTAGAGTGAGTGTGTGAGTGTGTGTGTTTGTGTGCATATCTTATGTAATGGGAGTAGTGTCCCTTTGAGAAAATGAAAATGTTTTAGAGATGGACGTTGGGAACTGTTGCACAAAATACACATGTATTTAATGGAATGGAGCTATATGCTTAGAATGGTTATAATGGCAAATCTGAAGGATACTTTATCACAATATAAAGTTTAATACTGCTGCCATACAAACATCACTTCCACTAAGCCCCGAGATCTAGCTCCCTATTTACTGACTGCTTGTGACCTGAGTCTGCTTATCTAACCTCTCCCAGGTTCCAGACACGCTTTTGGAGAATCCAGTGCACAAGCTAACTTTCTCTGACCTCTCTGGGTTGCAACACAAGGCCAGAGAGCAGCCTTGCTGCAATGGCACAGGTGAGGCAACCAGGGCTGCCCCCACCAGTGCCTCTAAGAAACAGCAAAGAGGGCACAGCCTGTCTCTTAATAGGTTTCTCAGTGGGTCACACACTTACCTGTACTGCCACCCGGTGACAAGGTTGGTGTACTTCATTAAGTAGCCATACACATTTTCCATGTGATCACTGATGCAAAAGAACAGAAAGAACCAAAATCAGTGGAAAGAGAAAGCCCAAGAGTTACTGCAAACTCCCCAAATCGCCAGATAGACGTATTCTCTTGGTGTCTCAACTTTTTCCACAAGTAAAGGTTATGGGTTAGCAGACACAAGTAATCCTCCAAATTTCATATCTATAGAACTTTGTTTTACCAAATTTCTTCAATATAAGTATAATGTACTATAAATTACTGTATATTGGAAGTATTAAAATATATAAAATCACTTTATGAAATAAGTATACTATAAACACAAATGATACAAATAAAAACATTACTTACAACTTTTCAACCTTTGGTTAGTCCTGCCAAAGTGACTGACCTCAGACATGTAGGGCCAGCATACTTCTCAATGCATGTCTGAGGGGACTGGCATATTTGGGGTGAGGCTCAAGGACCACAGCTAGCCCTCCCCTTCCCTGGCTCCATTCCTAGGGATTGGGGTTAGGGCGAGTATTTTTCATTGGCCAGTCCTATAGTCAGGGCCCCAGCCTGAAACGTCATACAAAGCCTTTTCACTTTGACTGGCATGTTTCAGGCACCTTGTCCCAGCAGTGGAGCACAGATACAACTGTGAGTCAGTACAATCAGTTTATGGCTCAAGAACAACTAAAAAGGTGTCCGGTCTAAGTAATGCCTCCTCACTCTGGTGTATCACAGAAGCCAATCTCTTGTTTCTCTGATTCCTTGGTTTCTAAAATGCAGATCCAAGCTTGGGAGATGGTTCACTCCCACTGCCACTCCAAGTGGATGTTTCACTACAGCTCCTGGCACTGGGAAGACTTCATTTGGGACCTGTCCGGTATCAGCTTATGGTACTACAGCTGAATTCATTACTTTTTTTTGGGACATGGTCTCACTATGTAGCCTAGGCTAGCCTTGAACTCTTGGTGACTCAGCCTCCCAAATGCTGGAATCACAAGTATGTGCCACCATGCCCTTCTTCTTTTTCTTTTTTTTTTTAATTTGTTAGTTTGATAGCACTGGTTGACTGCAATATGTTCTGAATCTTATAACTAGAAGAACAGAATTCTCTAGAAGCATAGCTCCTTAGGTCTTTGCATTTCCACACTTTCAGGCTCCAGTCACAACTAAGCCATTTCTTTCAGTTCCTTTATTACCTAGAAAAGCAGAGAAATCCTTTCTTGCATGGGTCTCACATGCTTCCTAAAGTTATCAGTGAGCAGCTTTCTGCAGCCACAGAAGCCCCCACCCTGCTGGCTCTCTTCCCTTTGGTCACCCATTCCTTCATCTGTTCCATTTGCAGCTCTGAAATCCACCCCACCAACCCACAAAAGGCCTAAAGCAGTGTACAGCCTAAATCCAGTATTTCTCCTCTGGGCCAACATGGTCACCAGCCCATCGTTTTGGGACGGATGCTGGCATCCATACTTTCCAGGGCTCCTTCCTAGACAGTGTGCTCAGAGAAAGCAGCAACTCCACCACAGTTTAGTCCTTTGGTTCCAGGACTGCACACACTCAAATGCATGCACTCCTTGGGCAAAAACCTCACTAAAACCCTCAGTATGATCTTCAAGTCTGAGAAAAATAAAGAAAACATACCCTTTACATTTCAGCAATCAAAGAAATGCACCTGTAATCTCAGCAAATGGGAAGCTGAGGCAGGAGGATCCCCAAGAGTTTGAGGCCAGCCTGACCTACAGAGTTTAAAGCCAGCCTGGACTACATAGAAGCTCTGTCTCAAAAATAAAAACAGGGGCCAAAGAGATGGCTCAGTAGAATCAGTGCTTCCCTGGCAACCACAATCCCTGGTTCCACCCAAAACAAAAACAAAGCACAAAGAAAATGTACCATCTTCTTTGCTTTTATTCATCACTACTTGTTTTACAAACAGTAATTTTCCTTTTGATAATATCTAAGAGGAGCAGAAGTCATTTACTAGCTCACAACTGTTAAAAGCACACTTCGGATCTTGCCCAGCATGTGTGGGCCTTGAGTTCAACTGCCAGTAATGCCACCCCACCAGTAGCCCCATCCATTGAATACTCCAGGGTGTGTCTGCACATGCTACGATGCTGCAATATTTTGTGTTGTCACTAGTTTTACTAGTTTTTATTCACATATACAGTGAGTCATAAAAATTATAGAAAAGCTACTTACAGGGGCTGGGGAGATGGCTCAGTAGAATAAGCGCTTTCCTGGCCAGTGCTAAAGCCCTGAGTTCAATCCCCAATTCCACACACACACACACACAAAAGAAAAGCTACTAATGTAGGTTAATTAATAACAGTGTAAAACCAGGCCCCAAAGAATCAGAAACTAACATAAATAAGGATAAACCACTGGGCTTTCTTCTACTCCACCAAGTAGCTGTCTCCTGGTCTCAGAACACGCTGTCCTCTGGAACAGCAGCCTGGCTGATCCCTCTGTCCTTCCCCTGGTCCACTAAGGCTGCTGTGACCAGCTGGTGAGGAACACTTGTGCCATCTGCTGGTCATCGCAGGGAGCCATGTGACTCGACTGGACACCTAGTCTTCTGTGTCCTCATTGGAAAATCTTAGGTTTAACTTACAATGACTGAAGTGTGGAGTTATGAATGCCAGCTGCCTATACTGTAAACAACAATTCTCAATGCCAGAACTGTGTATATAAGGGCCAATCTGACCCTAGATGTATGTGTTTGTGGGTGTGATTTTGGTCAGTGCTTTATATAGCTGTTAAGATTACTGTTATCAAAATTCCCCAAAAAGTTAGAAAAGCTAAAGAAAGAAGGGAAAGAAAAGACAGCAATTACAGTTGCAAAGAAGGGAGGGCTGGAGAAATAGCTCAGTGGATTAAAGCACCTACAAACAGGTACAGGGGCCGGGGGTTCAAACTCTGGCCTACAGTGCCAGCCCCACCCCCCCAGGGTGCATTGAGCCAGCAACTGAGACTGGGCATGTTGGTGCGCGCCTGCAATCCCAGCTCTTGGGAGGCTGAAAACAGGTGGATCACTACAAGTGTGATCTAGTAGTGAGACCCTGAACACCCTTCCCTAAAATATAACACACACACACACACACACACACACACACACACACACACACACACAGAGCAATTGCAAAGAAAGAAACTAGCAGGGCATAGTGGCACACTCCTGTGATCCCAGCACCTGGGAGGCAGATGCAAGAGGATCACTGCTGAGTTCGAGGCTAGCCTGGGCTATACAATGAGCTCAAGGCCAGCCTGAGCTGCATGGCAATACCCTGTCTCAAAAAAAAGATGGAAACTAGAGAAATATGAGACTGGCATTCGTACGACTGATCTTGCTGATATGTACAGCATGTCAAAAGCCACCCTGACAATCCTACAGAGAAAAGATCTGCATAGGGAAGCTGGCTGGTGGAGCTCGAGCTTTCACGGACCCTGTGGTGAGCCGTCCATAGGCTTGCACGTAGGCAGTGGTGCTGAGGAGCTGGTAGAGGAGCTCATCCAGAAGACTTTCAGCAACTTCTGGCTGAGCTCCGAGAATGGCAGTGAGAGGTTTTCTGAGAGGGAGGGTGACTATCAGTGCAGAAAAGTTGTCTGAAAAAGTGGTTGCAGGGCTTTTTATGTTTCTTTAAATATATTTGGTACAGAGTCTCACTGCGCAGCTCAGACTCATAGTGCTCTTCCTGTTTTCAGCCTCCCCAGCCCTGGGATTACAGGTTTGTGCCACCACTCCATTCTGAAAAAAAATGGACAGAGCAGCAGACATTTGTAGAGCAGACCTACCCTAGAAGAGAAAAAACCAACTGGAACATTCACTTGCTTAGTGAGAGTGTCATGTCACTACAGAGCATTGTTAAAGAAGACAGAAGAGAGCCAGAGTCCTGATGCTCTATGGAAGAGGACTCTCCTTTCAGTGACTCCCTTCCCTGTCATCCTCTTTCCTGTAAGCCACAGACGTCATCTTGAGGGTGAGCACAGTATGAAATCATTTCTGCTAAACCAGGCACATTTTACGTTTTTGGTGAATGCACTAGGGAAACTATTGGTGTTTCTGGTAAATTATGCACATTACACAGGCCTTTTTTTAATTATGAAAAGGTTAGTTATATGGTGCTTTGGGAGGTTTGGAACACATGGGTATTTCCATTACTTCTTACAGGAAAAAGTCTTAATTGACACCAACCTCGGTTACAACCAACCCTGTGAAGGACTGAATTAGTAAATCAAGGATCCATTGTGTCTCCTTATGCAGATGAAGCATTTGTTACCTGAAAATCCAAAATCTTCTGGGCAAGCATTTCTGATGGGGAACGTATCACCTGTGACTGAGTTGTACAATGGCGCCAAGCTCCTGCTTCACTCCCAGCACCCTGGGAGGCTGAGACAGGACAACTACAGGCTGAGCCTCAGTCTGGACAGCTTCATGAGACCCTATCTCAAAATTATTATTATTATTATTATTTTTTGTCTTTTTGAGACAAGGTCTCACTATGCAGTTCAGGCTGGCCTTAAGCTCACTTTGTAGCTCAGACTGGTCTTGAGTTTACAACAATCCTCCTGCCTCAGCCTCCTGAGTGCTGGGATTACAGGCCTGTGCCACCATGCCCGGCTACCCTATCTCAAAATTAAAGTGGACAAGGTATGTGGCTCAGGGCAAAGACCCTGGCTTCAATCCCCAGGATCATCCCCTAAAAGTATAAATTTTTATATACTAGTTAATATTAGTAGAATAAAATGGGAACTCACTACACACCTGACTGCATCATCCTATTTTGAGTCCTATGAAACAAAAGCTGACCGTTCAAACAAATTAAGATATTAAAAAATAAGATATAAAAAGCCTAATTTATTCTGTAGTCTTTCAGCAACTTTACTCCTATACAAATAGTATATTTCTGAAGTTTATTTTGGAGACCATGTATTTCAGACCAGCCTTGCATTCACTATGTAGCTCAAGCTGGTCTTGAACTCACAGCAACCCTTCTGCCTCAGCCTCCCAAGTGCTAGGATTATAGGCATATGCTGCCACACTTGGATGATCTTTTAAGCTTGTTCACACTTTCTTGGGGGTTAGCCTTGGAAGCTGAGAATCTCTAAAAACAGCTGTTTGGGGCTAGAGATATAGCTTGGGCGGCACAGTGCCGCCCAAGGTCCTGGGTTTGATTTCCAGTATTAAAAGAACAAAAAAATAACAAATCCCACTGATTATACTGTGGCATATAAATACAATGGGATATTATCCAGCCATAAAAAACAAACCTTTGTCATTTGTAGGAAAACAGATGTGGAGATCATGCTGAGCAAATTCAGCCAGATTCAGAAAGACAAGTATTGCTTAGTCCCCCACCTGCGGCATCTAAAAAAGATGACCAGAAAATAGAAGGATATAAGGGGAGGGCAGGTGTGAGGGTGGGGCAGGGCAGCTAGGACCAGGTCTTTCCACTATACACCCAGAGTGTGAAACCTCAGGAGGGGAGCCGGTGGGGTGATGGGCGGGTGAATATAAGCAAATGTTTGCATGCATGAATCTGCCCACATGAAACCCATAAGCTGTATAACCAACAGGCACTAATAAAAAGAGCTGAAGCAAACTGAATAGCTGACTAACTGAACTGTGGCAAGTGGGATTAGGTTTAATTTTAGATCATCTCCTCCTAACTTTTTAAAATCACACTTAAGACACAGAAAATTTTAAAATTTAAGTTATACCTACTGAAGAGGCTCGGGGAGATGGTTCAGTGGAATAAGCGCTTCCATGGCCAAGCACAAGGGTTCAACCCTCAGTTCCCCTCACCAAAAACAAACAAACAAGCCGGGCATGGTGGCGCATGCCTGTAATCCCAGCACTCGGGAGGCTGAGACAGGAGGATTGTTGTGAGTTCGAGACCAGCCTGAGCTACAAAGTGAGCTCGAGGCCAGCCTGAACTGCATAGTGAGACCCTGTCTCAAAAAGACAAAAAAAAAAAAAAAAACACGTAAGTTATACCTATTGAAAACAAAGCACTCTGAAAACCCACTGATATATATGGGTAAGCTTGAAAGGCAATACTTCTCAGGTTCGCTTCCAGGGGTCCAGGGAAAAGGTATTCACTCCTCAAAGCACAGGATCCAGCTGTGATTGGATGGTGATGGGAAAGCAGGGATTGAGTTGGCTGGATGTGAGGGAAGTAAATGACCCAGTGTGTGCATGTGGGAAGGGCTGAGGGCAGCACTCATACTCCCTTTGAGAAATGGTCCACCACTGAACGGTTGTCCTAAAGCAGCTCACCAAAGCAGCTGCACTCATTCTTGCATAACATGCTGTTAGTGACCTCCAGGACAAGCACTGCTATGGCCTGCATTCAGATGTTCCCCCAGAGCCTCATGCTTTTCGGAGGTGGCTGGATCTAGAGTGGGTGATGATAGGGTTAAGGGTGTGCAATTACTATATTAGTCCAGTGATTGCTTTGGCATAGTCCTGGGTGTGAGTGCCACCTACCCTAAGAGTGGGTAGCTAGACAGATTATAGAGGGACAGAAAGAAACTGCTATTGTCACTTGCCACTTGCAGCTTCCTGCCCGTCCTGCTTTGCCATGGACTGTTTCTCCTCTGTGATGCCCCTCTGCCACACCACCCTGCCTTGGAGCCAGCTGACTATAGTCTGCAACCTCTACAAACTGAGTCAAATAATCTTTTCCTTTAACTGTGGGTATTGTGTATTCATCTCAGCAATGAGAAAAGTAGTTGTAGACAGGGAGGCATCCCAGACTGTGGCAGGCCTGGGCTGAGACAGGGAGGTGCCTCCAGCACCTTGGACAAACAAGGATTCTGAAAGATCTACCAGAAAACTGCTTTAGGTTCCTACATCTCGAGAGCTGAGGAGAGCTGAGGACATGTCTGAAGAGCAAGAGGAGGCTTAGGAGATCAGGAGCAGGGAAGTGGAAGGAACAGAAGCAGAGGCAGGGAAAGACAGCAGAGTGTCAAGACGGGCTGGGGTCAAGAATACGCACTGATGTGAAGAGATGCACTAGAGGATAGGAACTCAGATGACTGTGAGATGCAGAACAGGAAACCAGAGCAGGATGGGGTGCAGGGAAGGCCAGATGCAGGGACTAGGTGGGGCTGAGGGGGACAGGGTGGCTGTGGGTGAAGTAGGACAGGGCAAGGAGAACAGAGCTAGATTCAGAGGGGGTGTAGGTACTTTGTGGGTTAAGCCGTGTACTTGAAGTGGTGGGCACCAGGTTGAGGGAGAACCTGCGTTCTCTTCCTGCCTCCTGCTCGGTCTCCTGGCTGCGGATGGGACTGAAACCTCAGGCCCAGCTCATGTCCCACACAGATGTCATCATGCCACAGGGTTCCTGGTCTCCAGGCTGCAGGGCCGGAGATCACTCAGCCTGAGGAGTGGCACTGTCCAGGGCTCACTCAATGTCTTTCCCATGCATACATAATGCACAGTCCTTCCATATGGACATGTGTATATATGCAGGTACAGACATGGATATGAAGCCCTGAGAGACAACATAGGGGTGTTTAATTGCAAGCTGCACTTGGAGAGAGGCACCAAGCCACTGTTACATCCCTCCCCTAAAAGGCAAGAGGGCTCAGCTCTGCTTCAGTCCTTGGATGACAAAGAGGATGATGGAAGAGGGTGTGGTCTGTGTGACTGAGGAAAGAGCAGTGACATTGAGAGATGGAGGTGAATGTGATGGGTACCTCCTTCTGCTCCCTACATGGCCTGGCCATGTAACCCATGTAGGCCTCCTGAAGGCTGGCAGCAAGCAGACTGAGACTAGCTGAGGCCTTCAGCAGTGCCCCGGGACCATGCTGTGAGCTTCCTGTCGGCCATCTCTGCCATGAGCAAACTTGCCACTTCACAGCCTTCGGCAGGCTGCTTTCCAGGGGACCAGCAATGGTGGATACATACTTGAACCCTGAACACCTGTAATGTGGCCTATAATATAGATATGGAAAAATACTCATATTTAGTACTGTGCCTTTTAGGATAACCATTTTTTGGTCTTTTTGAGACACGGCCTTTTTTATTTTTATTTTTTGAGGCTGGCCTTAAGCTCACTTTGTAGCACAGGCTGATCCTCACACTGCAACCACCCTTGTCTCAGCTTCCTGAGTTCTGGTATTACAGGCGTGCACTACCATGCTCAGCTAAATACTTGTAAAATAAATAAAGGAAAGAGAGAAGCATAATCTTTCAATAAAATGATGCAATGATAGGATAGCCTACATGCTCACATAGATCTCAGCTGAAAAGATTTGGTTCATGCTCTATATCAGAAAGATTGTGCCAATATCTAAAAGTATTAAAGGAATAACTAAAGCTCTTTGGCCCAGGGATCTCACTTCAGGGATCCATTCTAAAATGATCAGAAATGTAGACAACGTACAACCATATCCACTGCAGCACTACTGGAAAGAAAAAGAACAAGCTAAGTGAATTATTATTCACCAATTAAAATGTTTTCAAGTGTCTACCAACATGGGAAAGTGC
The DNA here is from genome assembly GCA_004027165.1 of Ctenomys sociabilis. Lineage (NCBI taxonomy): Eukaryota > Metazoa > Chordata > Mammalia > Rodentia > Ctenomyidae > Ctenomys > Ctenomys sociabilis. Next base: position 36,102 of record PVKA01018283.1, read on the forward strand.
TTATCACAATTATTAGAATTATAGCTTTTCTGTAAGTATAATATCATGTATGCACCTTGTACAATACCAAATCATTACAAAAAGTTTGCAATGTATTAATTATCGAATCTGTCCTGTTAATTTGAAACTGTCTCATTGCTATTTGTTCTTCAATAAAAAAAAAAAGAAAGAAAAAAAGATAGAACTGCAGCTTTTGCTGGGTATGGTGGCACAAGCCTGGTCTCAGTGCTTGGGAGGCTGAGGCAGGAAGGTTCTTGTCTGGGCTGCAAAGTGAAACTCTGTCTCAAGAACAAACAAAACAACAACACAAAATATATTTATAAAGTATTTATAAAATATTATAAAGTATATAAAATACATGCACATAATAAAAGTACATAAAATAGTAACTGTCATTATCACAAGATGAAGGGGGGCAGGGAGGTAGATCAGTAGAAAAAGTGCTTGCCTGGCAAGTGCAAGGGCCTGAGTTCACTCCCCGGTTCCGCAAAAACAAACAAACAAAAAACTAAGATAAAAAAATTATCAGTCTCTTTTATCTTGTTTCTTTTATAATTTCTTTTTTAATGTATTTGGTTGTTACAGGGTCTCATTACGCAGCTCAGACTCATGGTGATTCTCCTGCTTTCTGCCTCCCAAGTGCTGGGATTACAGGCATGCGCCACTACACCTGGACTCTGGCTGCATCAGCCCACCCTGGCATGGCATATGGTGTGGGGATTGAAGTGCGATCCCTGTGCTTGCCTAAGCTTACCTAAGCAGGAGTTGTAGTCCACTGAGCTATCTCAATGGTCCACCTTTACAAATTTAATGCTGTTATTTTTATAATGCATTACATTCAACAAATGCTCAGTGATGCTGAATTGGAAGAATATTCCATGCACAGAGTTCTTCGTACCCATGAGTGGTATGAGCTGAGACGGGTACAGTAGCTGTGCCCATGTCTCACTACCTGGGATGCCAAGGAGGGGAGACTGCTTGGGCTCCAGAGTTCCAGAGTGGAGAACATGTAAAAATAAAAATAACTAACAAGTACAAGACATGCTGGAGGAACAGTGGAATGGAAGGCACCTGCCTAGCATTCTCAGGCCCTTATGTTCTGTCCTGGGCACTGGAAAAAAAAAAGAAGAAGAAAGAATTAAATCTTTTTAGAACTTCCCATGAGCAATATGCTCTGGGGATGCAGAATTAAATTACTCAAAGCCCACACTTTCCACAGCGTGCTGGGTGCCTGCAGGAACAGGATGAACGTATGGTCAGGTTGATGATGGTGAAGCTGACAGTAAGAATCTTCAGCAAGGGGATCTCAGCTACAGTGGGAGTGAGAAGGCACCAATCCTGAGTCATGCGCTAGGCTAGTGGTGAGAGAAAAGACTCAGGACCACTTTAACTATGGAGCCCAGCTGGGCTCTGCTACTAAAAGGCCTCCAATATCTCTTACTGTCAAAGGTCTTCCCGTACAGGTGAGGACTGTTCCAGTTGGGACTCCTAGCACACAGACTTCCAACTGTGAAGGTTAGGATGCTCCCACTTGTAGGGACAATCTGGAGGACATGGTAACAACATGTTTACTTTTACTGCAGCAGTATGCACGAGTGCTAAGCTATGGAGCTGACTCAGATGCCCACCAGCAAATGAATGGATAAAGAAATGAGACATATACAAGCAATGGAGGATTATTTAGCTGTAAAGATGATATTCCATCATTTACAACAAAGCATATAAAACTGAAAGACATTATATTAAGTAATTCAGACAGAGAAAGACAAATACTGTGTGCCCCCTCCCATATGTGTTATTAAAGTGTTGCAAACAAAGGTTTTACAAATAAAGAAAAATTGAATGGGGATAGGGGAATGGGAAAAGAAGATTCAAAATTTAGCATGTACATTCCCCAGGATGAATGTGATCATAATGTATAAAAATAAAAATGCAACCAAAAAAAAGAATATTACCCAATGTGGATTTCATAAATTTCTTTCAGCCTGCCTGGCAAGTACAAAGTCCTTGGTTCAATCCCTGGTACCAAAAAAAAAAAAAAAAGATCTTTCAGAGAACTCCTCAGCATCCAAGTAACACACTATCCACATAAAAAGAGCTGCAGTCATATGTTTGGCAATGCTATCAAATGCAGAATAACACAGAGCTTAGAGGCCCAATCTCTCCTGGTACAGCAGGCACAGAAGCGACGAGGCTCTAACAGATTCCTCCACAAGCCCACACAGAGTTAATTAGGTTTTTCTCCACTGAGTTGGGAGGACTCTGTTCCACTGCAGCCGACAAAAGGAAAATTCTATGCTCCAGCATAAATGACTTCAAGCAATAATTTAAAGAGAAATCTTCAGAAAAAAGTTCACACTTGTCTAATAATAACACAATCTGTGCACAGCCCGGCCAGGCAGAAGGCTCTTTTGGTAAGGCGTAGCTCTGTAAGCAGTTCTATTTATTTATTTATTTATTTATTTATTTATTTATTTATTTATTTATTTATTTATTTATTTATTTATTTTTAGCAGTTCTGCATAATAGAAAGTGTAGCCTGGACAGGAGCAGAAGGTAATTCCCCAAAGTATACAGAGACAGGTCAACAGCTTATGCAGTTCAAAGGCAAAGGCAGGAGTTTCTTTAAAAAAGACAAGGAAGGTTATCACATATCATGTACCAAGCAGACTTTTGTTTCTTAAATGTATTTAGTACAGGGTCTACATGGTCTCACTACACAGATCGGACCTGTAGTGATCCTCCCTATTTTTCAGCCTCCCAAGTACTGGGATTACAGGTATACACCACCATGCCCAGTTCCAATCTCAGCACACTCCAGGGGGCAAGGCCAGAACCAAATGGGCATCGAACACACACTACAAAACATTTCAAAATATATACATTAAAAAAACCAAGGACATAAAGTAAACCAAAATAGAGCAAAAATGTAAGACGATTTTAAAAACCAAGTCATATTACTCAAGGTTTGGTATTCTTACTGGATTTTGGAACAACTATAATTTCCAGTTAAATGCCTATAATTGTCTTTCTTTTTACCGGCATCTCTACATTTTAGATAAGGAAAATTTAAAAAAGGTTATAAAAACATGCATTCAACTTTCCTTTTTATTCTTGCAGAGAGAAACAGCAGACTTTTGTTTTTTTAATCTGTTTAGTACAGGGTCTACAGGGTCTCACTACACAGATGGACTTGTAGTGATCCTTCCTATTTTTCAGCCTCCCACGCAATGGGATTACAGGTGTGCGCCACCATGCCCAGTTTCAATCTCAGCGTGCCCCTGGGGCGGGGCCAGCACTGAACTGCATTGAACCCCAGGCCCCTGTGTCTGCCTAAGCAGGAGCTTTAATCTATTAAGCTATCTGGCTGGTCCAACAGCAGATATTTATAACATTTCTTTTTTTTTTTGAAACAGGATTTCATTATGTAGTTCAGGCTGCCCTCAAATTTGAGGTGATCCTCTGGTCTCAGCTTCTTGAATGCTGGGATTACAGGTGCGTGCCACTATGTCTGGTCCCTGACTTTTTCTGGATACCAACCTCACTATCAGAGGTAGGCTCTCCAAGACAGTAAACACTAGGTTACATTTCAGCGGCTCTCCTCACCTATTTGCACAGGTACTTTTCCATCCAACAGAGAACTTCCAGGGAAACATCAAGTCTGAACAGAAATATTGCCATTTATATTACACATCTGCAGACTTCATCACTGAGAAGCATAACTGTCTGCTAACAAGGAAGAGTTCTGCCTGTTTCTCAACAGCTAGCCATTGTGCAGCCCTTTAGAGCCAGAGACAGCTATCATCCACCCTGCCTTGATTTTTAGCTCCTCCACTGGGAATTTCCCTTCACCTTTTAATAAACTGGCAGTGAAGTGTAGACCTGTAAGATTCCCTGAAAGGTGACATGATGATTATAAAAATAATGGGAAGCTCATTTTGTAAACTCTAAACATTGAAAGAAAAAAGAATGCTGACAAAGTGATCCTCACAAATAGCAAGTAAGGCCTGTGTCACATGAATACACACTGCTGCAAAAAGAAACGCAAGGCTAATCTCACAAATTCAGTTCCCAACTTCAGTATTGAAAAAAAGATCATCATGAGCTATTCTGCAAATGCAGCTGAGCTCTTCCTCTTTTGAGGATCCTCCAAAGTAGGCCTGGGATTTCCTGCCTTCATTCTCTGGACACTCACATCAGTTTGAATTAACTGACAGAGTGCTTCACAGTGATAATTTGCTAAATGAATCAGGACCCAGCAAAACATGACACCAACCACATACTGAGCTAGTTATCATCACTCCTGGGGGCTCAGGGTACAGCTCAGTGAGAGAACACTTGCCTCATTGGTGCAAGGCCTTGTGTTCAATCCCCAGGACTGCAAAAAAGACAAGAAATAATTATTCTTTCTATCTCTCTAGGAGTTAAAGTTCTATTTACGAACTATGAGACCTTGGCTGACTCATGTCACCTTCCACTTCAGTGACTGTGAAAAGATAACAATGTCCTTTCTCCAAGAGCTGTGCTGACTGGCCATGGTAAGGGAAGACTTTCTGAATACCAAGCACTCACACGTCTCACCTCGGCAGGCTACCTGGACACGACACCTAAAATTCTTGCCACAAGGGCTGGTGAGCTCAGTGGACTAAGCATCTGCTTAGGCAAGTGCAGGGTACACGGTTTGATCCCTGGCAACAAAGCCTGCATAAAACCTCATGGGGGGAGAGGTACACTGAGCAGACCACAGAGACTGGGCGTGGTGGTGCACAGCTGCAAGCCTAGTGCTGGAGAGGCTGAAAACAGGAGGATCATTACAAATCCAAGCTGCTGTGATACCGTGTACCAAATACATAAAATTAAAAAAAAAAAAAAAACAAAAACAAAAACTTTTAAAGATGAAAAAAAAAAATTCTTGCTACATAAGCTGGACACACCCAGAGCCCAAAGTGTAATTTCACTCCCAAAATGTGTTTCTCCTCTAGACTTCAAATCTCAGACGTGGATCAATGGGATCAATTTTACTTTCCTCACCCCACTACCACATCCAGTCCATAGTCCTGCTTCTAATGAATGAAAGAAGCCATAAGACACCACTGACCCTGCAACTCCTATCTTTCCTGTTTACTTTCCTCCTCTGCTGACACCCTCAGCTAAGCTGGGAGACTCTCTTGGAATGGTTCATGTGGCCAGGGCCAAGTCAGGCCTCAGGCCACCAGGGTATGAGGCCTGGGGTCTGGGACCAATCAGCCAAAAGGAACAAAACTATGCCAAAAGCCCAGTCAGCAAGTTGCTAGGACATGGATTCTTCAAAGTCAAGCCTGAAGATGACCACAGCCTCACAATAAACTGGGAGCCTGTCCCTTGCTAAGCTTCATTTGAATGCCCGACACAACTGTGAAGCAATCAGTGTTGAGGCTTTAGTACACTGGATTTAATGGTAATATATAACACCATAACAGCTAACAAACTGGCTTCACATCATATTTCAGAGTAACTCCAGGTGAGTTTAAGAATTATATATGAAGGCTGGGAAGACAGCTTGGAGGTCTAAGAACCTAGCTGGCAAGTGCCAAGGACCTGGGTTTGATCCCAAGTACTTATTGCATGTTGTGCTACCCTGGAAGCCGAACCAGCCACCGAAATTGGGCACGGTGGTGCATGCATGTAATCCCAGTGCTGGGGAGCCTCAGATAGGAGGATCACTATGAGTCCGAGCTGCTGAACTGCATAGCAAGACCCTGTGCCAAATAAATACAAGATTTTTTAAAAAAGTTAAATATGAAACTACCAAATCAGCTTAAAACTACATGAAAACAATAGTTCTTTTACTAAAAGAACTTTTTTTTTCCCTTTGGTTTTTGAGACAAGACCTCATGTATGCAGTTCATCCTGGTCTTAAACTCACTTTGTAGGCAAGATGGCCTCAAACTCTTAGTGATCCTCCTGCGTCAGCCTCTAAGTGTGCTAGGATCACAGGCATGTGCCACCATGCCTAGTCAAAACTTTTAATTTGCGGTGAAAGGGAAAATAATAGTAAGAGATCTGAGCTGAGTGTGGAGGCATATACCTGTAATTCCAGCACTCAGGGAGGCTGAGGCAGGAGTCATAAATTCAAGCCCGGCAATTTACAGCTTAGTGAGACCCTATTTAAAAGGCTGGGAATAGAGGCCAGGGAAATAAGCGCTTCTGTGGCAAGCGTAAGGGCCTGAGTTCAATCCCTGGTTCCACAAAAAAAAAAAAAAAAAAAAAAAAAAAAAAAATACGGCTGGGAATGTAGCTCAGTGCAGAGGCCCTGGGTTCAATCCCAGCCAAGGGTGTGGGGACAACAAGATTCTGATTTATAATTGTTCTCTCTATGTCAGGAAAAGTATAATAAGTTAAAATATGAAGAGTAGGAAAACTTTTGCAGCCAGTATAGCAAAAAACTTAAATATGTAAAATTAAAATATACTATGCACATAAATATTGACTTAGTAAGGAAATAGTACAGGGCTGAGGACTGGGCTCAGTGGTATAGTGCTTGCTTAGCATGTGTAAGGCTGTGGGTTCAACCCACAATACTGCAGAGAAAGGGAAAAAAGAAAAAGTGTAAGCAACAGAAAAAAGAAACTAAATAGCTAAGTGGATTAAAGCACCTGCTTAGGCAGATGCAGAAGCTGGGAATTCAATCCTTGGGTTTGCCATGCTGGCCCAGCCCCCTGAGCACACTGAGACTGGGATTGAGACTGGGCATGGCGGTATGCACCTGTAATTCCAGCACTTGGGAGGCTGAAAACAGAATCACTGAGTCTGATCTACATAGTGAGACCTGGAGATCCTGTCCTAAATTTAAAAAAAGGAAAAGAAAAACTAAAAGCTGATTGAACTTCATGAACTCTATAAAAACTTTTGTACTACAAAAAATGTCATAAAGAAAAAAGCCAACCAAGTAACAAAAATATCTGCAACACACATATCTGAGAGCTATATTCAAAATACACAAAGAAAACTTATAACAGATAAATAACCCAACTTTACTGGACTAGGGTCTCTTAATTGTGTAATCTGGCCTGTTGAACTCATGGCAAATCCCCTTGCCTCAGCCTCCTGGAGTGCTCTTATAGGTGTGAGCCACCATGCCTGACAACAGCTCAATTTAAAAATGGGCAAAGGCTTGAATAGATATTTCTCTAGAGATGATAACATAAATGGCCACTAAACACTGCATACAAAGACCCACAACCTCACTGGTCACCAGAGAAGTGCAGATCAAGACCCTAGTGTGGCAGCACTTCACATCCAACATCAGGCCTAAAATGAGGCAACAAACAGCAAGTGGCACTGAGGACGGAGAAAAACCGCAACTCTTCCCCACTGCTGTGAGGATGCAAACTATGGCAACCACTTCAGAAAACAGCCTGGCAGTTCCTCAAACATGAAGTTACCCGATGAAGTGCGATTCCACTGCCAGGCATGCACCCAGAAGTGGCAACTACCAGCCCACACAGCAACCTGAACAGAAACATCCCAAAAGCGGTATTCACGGCATTATCTGTACATGGAAACAGCTCTAATGCCCACTAAATGATGAACTAATAAAACAAACTGTGGCAATCATATCATGGAATATTTATTATTTGGCCATGGGAATGAAGCAATGATGTGAAAGCATCATGCATTGCAATGACATTTCCAAGTCTATAAGCCTGGTTCTGAATCAGGCCTTTCACTAAATTTCAACCACTACATAAAACAACCTAAAATCAATCTCTGTCTCCTTTGTCTGTCCTGGGGACTGGACCCAGGGCTTTCCTACAGAGCTACAACCCTAGCCCTTTTTAAAAATTTTTTACAGCAGAAGGGTAACCAACCATTCATGGCAATGGAAAATAGCAAAAGCAACAAGATGAGCCTAGACCTTTATTTATTTTTATTCTGAGGTAGGGTCTGGCTAAATTGCTCAGAATGAGCTCAAACTGTTATCCTCCTCTGCTTCAGGCTCCTGGAGTGCCGGGATGGCAGGCATGTGCCTTCATGCCAAGCTTTAAATCTCTTTTGAAAAAAAAATTAGAAAAAGAAAATGAAGATAGTAGCAAAAAACAGTAGAGATGAAAACCACTGATGGGATAGCTAACAAAAACAAACCCTAACCCTAACCCAGAGATTCCACAGAGAGAGAGAGAG
>PVKA01018284.1:0-44161 GCA_004027165.1 Ctenomys sociabilis
TTTTTTTTTTTTTTAAACAAAACTCATACGTTTATATCTGGTAATCTGAAAAACTAATTTGCACATAGCATCATGTAATACAGCAACCATTGTTGGATTCCTATTACTTTGTTTAGTGAAATCTTGTATCATGTATAATGCTGTTTTCTTCTATCACTATTTTATGTTCTTTGAAAATAATAAGAAGAAGTATGGAAAAGAAAGAAACTTCTCGCCACTTGTATTCTTGCTGAATAGTTCCCCCTAGACCCAGGCCAGAAGCCTCCAGAGCCAGGGAGCTGGCAGGTACATGTCTTGACCTAACCTGTTCCTTTTGCTGGCTCTTACTTTCTCAGCTACAACACAAGAAGTTTGACTGCTAACATCTAAGGGCCCTTCTAGCTGTAATACTTTACCATACTATAATGCTATAAATTGTAGACAATGGAATAGAGGAAAGTAAAGTAAAAGAAAATTTAACTGGGCATTAGAAGCAGTGTAACCAAACTAAAAGGCACAAATGAAAGAAGAATGGTTTTGTTATAGTGTATAACCATTATGAATAGACTTTGTATAATACATATAAAGTGAAGCCAGATCCTATCATTAAAGAATTTTACCAAATAAACTCATCTCTTTGAATTTAACATCAAATAATATCTTAATTATTTAAATAAAATACAAAATACATATAGACATGAAAAACATCACACAAACTCCAATACAGACATACCCTGAATTTGGTTTTAATTTTATGAGACTCTGAACACAGTGTTCCTTTTAAATAAATAAAAGGGGAGGTTGGTACTGTCAGATGTATAGCTAGATAGCTCAAGGAGTTTCTAAAGAGTAGCACAGAAGAACAACCCACTGTATCTATAAAAAATTCCATTCATCAGCAAAGGACAATGGTATGCTACAAAAGATGGTGGCTGTATGGGCCTAAGTGCTTTGTTTTGTTTTCAATATTCAGGCCAGCAGAGTCATTCTGTGGACACTGAAACAATTTAACTGATGGCTTCTCCTTTTTTTTTCTTGTGGTACCAGGGATTGAACTCAGGACCTTGCACTAGCGAGGCAGGCACTTACACCACTGAGATATCTCCCTGGCCCCTACAGTAGTGATTTCTGATACCTTGGTTTTCTAAAATAGTGAGAGGTAAGTGCCTCTTTGTTCAGCTGCCATCACCAAGATCCAACAGGGGATACATGCAGACAAGCTTCCTGGGAAGACACTATAGGCCAGAGGTGAAAATACCACAAGGACTAGGACTGGAAAGACAAGAAATGACCAAGAGCTTTCTGGGCCTTGGGAGAGCTGGTGGCTAAAACAGACTGTCAGAGCTGTGGAGGAGTCAGGGGTCTAAATGTGAGATAATGTAGAAACACTGATTATTCTTCCTAGGCTCTCTCAATATATTTTAGATAGATGAAAAAAAGATGAGTCTTCTGACAAAAAGAAACTAAGACAAACCAAATCTTCCACAGGATATTTCTAGAGAAAAAAATGCTGAGGGTTGTAGAGTGCATGGGGAGCTTCCCAAGGTGAAAGGGAAGCCATGATGTTTGCATGGCAAGGGGGCTGACAGCACCATTTCAACAGCCTACAAACCAAGTCAGAAGGATGGTTGGTTCTGAAATCCACACACCTTCACATCGCGCCATGACTGTACCTCCACTGGAGACTGCAGCTGCTTCCCAAAGCACCCAGAAAGCAGCAGCCAGAACACAGCGACAGTTGGAAGGAAGGGAATTAGGCAAGGACCTGGCATAAATACAAGCATAGCCAAAAGGCACAAATTGAGGGGGAGAGACAATTTTCCTATGTGGTTTGTGTGCAGTGTGGGGGAGCTCAAAATAAGAGCTAACCAGAGTCTGGACCCTGACAGGCTAGAGGACTTGGCAGGCTTGGCCTTTCTCACGATGGGCGAGCCAGGAAATGAAGCTTTCAGCTGTCTGCTTCAGTGTTTTGCTCACTGTCACCATTTTCATGTTCGGCCCCTGGCCCACTGGTACATTTTTCTTCTTTGGGGATTAACACATAAGTGTGCTCAAGATCTGTTCTGGCTGCTTGGGACTGCTTGGGCACCATTTCTTTGCACCCCACCCTGTATGTCAGTGAGGGACTCTGAGACCACAAAATTCAGGTCAGAGCATGAAGTGAACGACAAACTAAGGGGGCCTGTAAGGGACCAAGGAGGTCACTGGATCTAGCCTCACTTTTACAGATGGTGAAACTAATAGGAGTCCTGAGAAATGAAGCAGCTGGTTCAAGTTATAGTAATATTTAGAGAGGAACAAAAGCGGTTCAAGGACCCAGCTTGCTATTCCCATCCAGCAGTACCTGGCCACTAAAGTCACAGTGGCCCTTCCAGACTACATCTGGGACAACATAAAATTTTAAAAAGAGGATTTGATCAGAATTATAGTCAGTCAGTCTCTGTCTCTCTAGTCTGATCAAGAATTTCCACATAATTTTTGTTGCATAATCATTCAAAATGTTTATTTATCAAAAAAAGACCTGCAAGAAAGAAACATATTTGTATAACTATAAAGTATTCAGTGAAAAATAATAAAAGCAAAATGCAGAGCTATTGCTCAAGCCAAGCAAAGTGCATGTCTTTTAAAACTAGCCTCATAAAGCTTAAACTTTTTGACTTTATCACATGGAATTACCTCTGGTATTGAATTACATGACAATGCTGTTATGAAATAAACTATGCAATCAGTTTGTCCTGTTGTGTTAATTTAAAAAGCAGCAGGCTAATTTTAGGCTTTGAAAACATCTTTTAAATGACATTGCAAGGTCTTAAAAATAAAATATTTCTAATGCAAGAAATGTATTTATAAAGTGAGATTTTTTTTTTTTTTTTTTTTTTTTTTTTTTATTTGAGACAGGGTCCCATTCTAGTTCAAGCTGGCTTTGAACTATGTTGCTCAGGCTGGCCTTAAACTCACAGAGATCCTCCTGCCTCAGGAGAAGTACTGGGATTATAGGCACACACTACCATACCTGGCTGTAAGAAAGTATTTTTCTTTGAATGTAAATAAAATAAAATAAAATGCAAACTACATTACAAAAACGCAGTTTTTCATTTTTACTGATAAAAATAACTTCTGAGATCAGGAAAAGTCATATATTCAGAAATAAGTAATCCATAAGGGGCTTAAAGAATTCCAACTCTGAAAAGGAGCTCATGAATGTAAAGAAATAGGTAGATAAACATCTGTCTATGTGCAAGGTCATAAAAATGTCATCTATCTTCTTTCCTCAAACTTCTTTAATCTTTACACCAAAAGAAAGTTATTTTTTCTAGAACTATGGAACCTAGGTTATTTAACATTAAATAAAAAAGCAACAATTCCTTAACTAATTATGTTTTCCTTCTTTCTGTACACTGCAACTTATTCTTTAATATCTTGACCATGCCCAATAGCAGTCCATCCTTAGGTTTTCCACTGTTTTGGTCAATTGTGGTCTGAAAATACTACATGAAAACTTTCAGGAATAATTCACATTTTAAATAGCTTTTATTTTATAGTGTTATAGTTGAACTATTTTATTATCCTTGTCATAATCTCTTAGTATGGCTAAAAACTCATATAATAAGTATGTACAGTGAAAAAAAAATAGTGTATTTTGGGTTTAGTACCATTCTTTGTTTTGGGCACCAGAAGATATAAAGGAATTCAGAGCTAGCTCAGGGAAGCCAAACATGAATGAATCAAGTACAACAGTAAATCCAATGATAAAGGATACAGCCAAAGCATGTAGGAGGTGCACTTGGCCAGCCTGGGAAGATTGAAGAAGGCAAAATGAGAAAGGTGTCACCAGAGCTAAAGGATGAACAGGAATCAGTCAGGTTATAAATAAAGAAGTTGTTCTATCTGGGGTGGTAGCTCAGGTAGAACATTTACACTAATATGTTCCATCCCTGGGTTCCATCCCCAAAACCACAAAGTAGATAGGTAGAGATAGATAGACAGAGTCCCATTTCTCTAATGCCTTATGTTTTCTTATCTAACATACTTACTTCATAAGAGAATTTGATCTATTTCATAAAACTTTTCAAAGCAAAAGTATCATTTTATTTTATATCAAAATAAGATTCAAAAGGACACATTAAGTACCAAAAGACAACGACTTAGAATAAACCAAATAATAATGATAACATAAAAGCCAAACATCAGAGCCAAGGAGATAGCTCAGTATAATAAGCACTTGCCTAGCAAACACAAGGTCCTGAGTTCAGCCTCGGGATCGAAAAAAAAAAAAGCCAAATATCAGAGAACATGGAAACTTTTCAATGTTGTTATGACAGCTTCATTCATACATGTTTGTATAGAGCTATCTCATTACAAGACACTGTACTAGGTGCTATAGCAAACACAATAATGAAAAGCTAACCTCTCTTGTCAAGAAATTTCTCATTCCCAATACATGCATATTCCTTTCCAGGGAGAAAGGTCTAGAGCAGCAGTTTTCAAAACTTTCAGACTTGAGGCCCCTTCATATGTTCACAAAGAACTAAAATCTATAAAACTTTTATTAATGAGGGTTATGTTTAGCATAAAAGGTATTAATACTGATGAATTTTTTGGCATTTATTTATTTATTTAGGGTTTACCAAAACTAGCTTTAACTTATCTGGAGCCATACAGAGCTGGCTACATAAAAAGTTTGTGAGAGGGACGTTAGTAAAGCCCAATGCAGGGTCAAGGGCCCTTAGAAGTTCTCCAGCAGGCTCAGGATGTGCTTCTGCTCCATCTCATGAAACTCTGAACTCCGGCTGTCCCCAATACTCTCTGCATACTCCTTGATGATATGCCTGACAATTTTGATGGAGCTTCCATGCATGTTTAGGATCTGGTGAACTCCTAGGTGAATCTGGGGATGCTGGCATTGCTGATATCCACCATGATGCAGCAGATGTGCTGGAGAACAGAGAGCCCTCCATCTAGGCATCGGAGGTAGAACTCATCCTCCACGTTGTTGTCTCTGATCTCACCATGCTGGACTATGTCATGTTTTTCTCCTTCAATCTTCTTGTGGGCCACCTGCACTGCACCCAGATATTTAAAATGCAGCTCCATGAGTCTGTCAGCCTTCTCACTGCCATTTTCAGTAAACTCATTCAGAAGCCGGGTTCGCTGCTGCCCTCTCAGGTTGTGCAGGAGGAAAGTCAGGACAGAACAGACATGCTCTTTGTGCTCCTTCTCAGTAGTTCCCACTTTCTTGATCTTCCTAGGAGATTTCATAAAGAGAGGAAAGATGGTTCATAAACCAAGAATGTCAACAAACTTATGGCAATTGTCTGTGCCTTCTGGTCCAATTGTGGCATGGTCCAACACTTCCAGGGCACTGCTCCAGAAAATCTTTAGCCTCAGCAAGCGATTCATCAGTTAAAGCCCTCACCCTTTAGGAAGCACTCACAATTGGAACTGAGCATCAGGCACAAACAGAGTGAATCGAACAGATTCTCCATCATCTCCTCTTCTCAGCTTGCTAGGGTTGTACCTTTTAAACACAGACAACTGCTGAAGAAGCACATCAATTCCACCCAGCTCCCCAAGCAATTCCATTTTCATCATTGTTCTGGAGCAGGATGGCCAGCATTTCATTGCAATACAGTCAGTTGGCATCAAAAGGCATCATTGCCTTCAGGCTCTTAAGCAGCCACTGCAGGAGTCCCTGCTGAGCAGCCTCGGTACAGACCTTAGGCCGAAATTCAGCCATGTTTTCTACAATAGCCAGAGTGTTGTGGACACCATCCACCTCCTCTCACAGACTCATCCAGATGCTCCCGATTCTGCACCAGAAGGCTACCAGCTGTCCATTTACCAGGGCATCAATGAGAACTTCCACTCTCCCTTCACTCTCATGGAGGGTGTCTATATCCGTTAACTCCTGAAGTAGGTCAACCACAGCCATGGACACATCTTATTATCATGTCCCAGCATCCCAAGAATGACTGCACAGCGTTCAGCTCCACCAGAAAGTGGTACAGGTCTGGCATAGTGACCATCAAAGGGCTCTCCTGAATGATGTCATTTAGGTACTTCTCTGGATTGTCTGGAAACCTGATTCACAACTCTTGATTTTTATATGACCTCTTTTCAAATGTGGAGATCATTTTTTTCACTGAGCTTTTACCCAATGGTTCCAATGGTCAATAATCTGGAGCAGCCTTTTTTGTTATCATCTGCTTCTTCAGCCACAGTTACTTCTTCCCATTTGGCTGGCAGCTTAGAAGTTCGCCCATGTCCATGTTCCTGGCCCAGTCAATACCAGGCACCTTTGCTCCCTTCTTGGCATTTATTTAATTCATTCAAATTAACACTAATTACATTTTAAGTAACATATTTTCAAAGAAAATAGCTATGTTTCTAAAACAAAAAAGAATATTTTACATTCTTGAAAAATCTCTTTAATGTCTGGCTTTGTAATAGTTGGGTTCTGATGTTTGTTTCTGTATTTGAAGTGTTATGATGGTACACACAATGGTAAGAGAAGATTGGAAAAGAAATTTATTCCAATGATGATAAAAATAGTTTGACTTCACAGATCTTGGTGAGCTCTAGGGGACCTAGCAACACATTTGAAGAATCACTGGTCCACAGGAATAAAAGAAATGTTTAAGACTGGGTAAGTTAGAGAATGAATTCAAGTATACTTTACCTGCAATTTTAACTTGGGGAAAACTCAGTGACCAGCTCATGACCAAGTCTTCTAAGGGTAACTTGTTTTTTGTTTTTGCAACAAAAATGAATGGGTCCACTCTTCTGACTCTGTGACAACTGCTCCCTCAGGGGCTTGGGTTGGATGGGGTCCTGGCACAAGGATGAGGATATGACAATAGACCCTATTTGCTTCAAACAGCTCCAGTGTGTTCCTTTTATTAAAAGAGAGCAGTCACTAATAGATCCCCTTTGCTCTCTAAAGTATCCCATTTTGGTAATAAGTGATATGGTTACCTAGACAACACCTTTTAAAAACAATGCCAATATTCTGCTGCTTCATACCATGTGGACGTGTCTAAATGAAGCCATGCTGCATTTGGTTTACATGGTAAGACCATTACATGGTAATATTCTGCTAGTATCTTTTAAAAATTTTCTTCTAAACACTCGGTTTTGTCTTATGTTGACAGCAATCATTGTTAACAATTCTACATGGCAGTGCATGCTATCTGTTCTATTACTCTAGGGTAGAATTATAACCATAGGATGCCACTTTGCCTAGCTGACTCAAATTGGTTGTAATATAACCTATAGATAAAGGGCTACCAATTAATCTGATTGCTATAACCACTCATCTAATAAAACACTAGCCAAAACCTAGCGCTTCAATTCACCTCATCATCAGAAATTGAAGCAAGAAACAAAACAAGAGGCTTCTTTGAAAAGTATGAAATCTACCAGGCCTAACCCCTCAAGCATAGGGGGAATGAAGAAAAATGAAAAAGAAATACTATAAATTCTGATTTGTGAACTCTAAAACTGACGTGAATTTGGCTTTGAATCCACAAATGGCAAAAAAGAAAAGAAAAAAAAAAACTTCAGCAGTTCTCCAGTGCTTTTAGAGAGTGGGGTGAAATTATAAGAACATTTTTATGAGTTGTGGCTGGCAAGCCTTAGCCTGTTAAAACTCTTTAAAACCAATAACTTGGCGGAGGTAACATTTACTGTTTACTGTAGCTCTGGTTGTTAGGGGTTATTGCTAAGGTCCTGGTTTTCCATGGCATCAGCAGCATTCCAAGGGAAGTGTGTGTCAGTGACTTTCAGTAATGACTCCCTTTTCCAAACGTTCAAAGCTTTGCCAAGCTACCCTACACCTGCAGGCCAGCTGAACCAGAGGAAAAGGAAAAGCAAGATGGATTAAGTGGGGTTTTTGTCTGGATTCCTTAATGAGACTAAAGGCATTTCTTCCTCCAGTGGTGGTTTGTGTAATACACTGATGCCAAGCCCGTTAGGACTGACATGACTCATTCTAAGTGTTTCATAAACTGATTTGGTTATCTGTCATGACCTTTCACTATCATATTCTATAATAGTTTTTCAAGAATTTTCTCCTGCAGGAAAAGTTTAAGGTTTTATGAGGTGATCCGCATAGTAGGCCAACTCTCTGCACAGCTTTCTGAGGGAGGCATCCAGATTGGCAGGAAACAGAAGCAGTGAAGACACCGTACTCTGTGGATGCTCTAAGTATCATCTGGCTTTCAACATTTTAAACCAGATGCATTCTTTAAAGAAGGGAGCAGTCCTTATCCAAAGGTCAGTCCTCACCAAAATCAGGAATGTGGTTAATCTAATCCAAGAGTTCCTAGTGACCACTCAAGAATCTTGTGACCGGTACTGGGGCCAGGGCTATCTGTGCACCTCTGTAAGACCTTTCTTCCAAAAGGCTTGAAGCATGTTATCAACGTGAACTAGTAAGTAGTCATGGC
This sequence comes from Ctenomys sociabilis, assembly GCA_004027165.1. Classification (NCBI taxonomy): domain Eukaryota; kingdom Metazoa; phylum Chordata; class Mammalia; order Rodentia; family Ctenomyidae; genus Ctenomys; species Ctenomys sociabilis. The sequence continues at coordinate 8,427 of PVKA01018284.1, forward strand.
AATCCTCCAAATAGACAGGTGGCAAATATTAGTTCAGGTGGGAGAAACTAGGGAAAAGGGAAAGAGAAGAATGAGGTACTTGAGCAAGAACAAGGCAGTGGAGACTTTACAGGGCTCCAGGCCCTTATGCTGCCGCACTTCAGATAACATGCCTTAATGGGCTTGCTCCACCTCTGCCTAGGCTAGACTAAGCTGATTTGTCCTAAACACTTGCAAAAAATAAACACTGTTATTGATGAAGTTTTAAGCTAACAAAAAATAAAAACAAGAATAAATTTATGAAAAGATACAAAGGGATGTCCGCCTAAGTTTTTTGACAAAGGAATATGAGTCATGTACTCAGTACCTGTTTCTACGAATGACAGGTAGAAGATTAAATCCTTCTGTACCACAATCTTATCTATTAGAAACTAAAAAGCAAGAAATCATTCAGAATGTCTCATGAGATGTTTGAAATTTTAGTTAATGTTTTAAATTGCATAGAGATATTAGAGAGAAGATCTTCCAAGTTCTAAACAGTGCCCTCTTTTATGGTATCTTATATAGTTCTAGAGGAAATTAATACCACTGTATATGCCCTTAGGAAATAGAGATGAATTCACATGCTTTCATATGATTTGCAAAATAAGAAGCTCTATAATGACAAAAAATAATTATCTTCGTCTTGCAGAGAAGAAACATTTTTTAACATGACTGAGGAAGGGCCTTCCATAAATACATTGCAGGCATAGATAAAATACTAATGAAGATTGCTGTTTTATCCCAGTTTCTCCTTGACTTCATTAAAGAGGTTTCAAGTGAACTACTAAGAAAATCATCCTAATTCACATAAATTATAAATGTAGATTAGAAAATAAGTCAGGTTCAGTCACTGAATTAAACTATATATGTCTATCTAATGTCCTTGCATAATTTTTCAAGAGGGAATTTTGCAATTAGAGCTTATTAGTATGGGAATGAGCCAATCCAATAGACAACCTGGTATACACAATTAACAAAGTTACTGCTGAGACTAAATACTAAATTCCACAAATCACTTTCATAAATAATTAACAATATAGATGGGAAAGGAGACAGACAGACAGACAGACAGACAGAGACATGCTTTTTTAAAATGAAAAATACTTAGAGAACTGGTAAAAAATTTTTTTTCTTTTCTTCTTGAAGATAAAAGATTTAATAAGGTACTAATCCTTCTTCAGTACGCTTCCTTTGGTAAGTGCTCTATTTTTAAGCACATTAATTTTGCTAGGTGCCCTGGCTGTTAAAAGGTATTTTATTATCTTAAACTACACACAAAAGCAATGTAACAAAACAGAAAAATATGCTTCTGATTTTGTTATGCTACAAACCCACACTTATCCTGAAAGCTTAGCTGCCAAGTGTCTTTTATCTAATGCAGACTTCATCTTTCACCACCCACCCTTCACCACATAAAGCAACAACATCATTAGGAGCGGAAAGCTCTGGGAATACAAATCTGAGCCCTGGAAAAAAGTGCTAAATGGGAATCTGCCTCCAGATCTGCAGGTTTGCAAGCCTGCCCTGGCCTTCTGGGTCTGGAAGCTAGACTTTTGTGCCCAGAACATGGCACAAAAGGAACATGGATAAGGAAGGCAGTCTCAAATTACACCCTAAGGGCTAGGGACAGAACACATAGTCTACAGTCTTCTAAAAATGGACTGAGGGTTTATACTACAGAGTCTCTTTTTTCATTGGCCCTTGGTGATATCATTGCTATGTCTCCAGGGCCCAGGAAACACGCCATGACTAATGGGGCACCTCAGTTGTGAATGCACATTCCACTCAGAGGAGCAGCAACAGGCAGAGTGTCAGGATGGTGCTGACAGCCCCTCCAGGAAATGCCACGCAGCCATGCACAGGGGCCACCAGAAGTTAGGCAATAGCCTGCTCTTGCTCACCTTCTCAGAAAACTTCCAACAACTGCCTGGACACTTGTGGTCTGTATCTATTGCAGGGCAGTAATTCTTAAGCTGTTGTTGTAATTACCCTTAAGGAAAGAAAAGTAGTCACTGTAATAGGATATATGCATCTTTCCAGACTTAATGTATTAGGGTTGGGGTCATCAAACGTTTTTTGTAAAGGACCAGATAATAAAACTTTTAGACTTTATGTGCCACATGATCTCTGCTGAAACTACTCATTTCTGCCTTTCTAGCACAAAAGCAGTGGTACAGAACAACAAAGTATAAGCATGACTGTGTTGCAATAAAACATAACTGACAAAAGTCAGTGGTTGACTGGCTTCGGCACGCCAACCTCTGTATTCACTAAAGGGCAGCCAACTTCTTCTTCATCTGTTACATACTTGTGCCAAAGTGCTCTCACACGAAGGTACCACCATAGTGAAAGATGCAAGGCGATTTGTGCCTAACCGGTGATGACTGTGCACCTTGCACATAAAGGTATTTACATACAGGCAGTCTAGACCATGGGTTCAGAATACAGAGTCTGGAGACAATGGCTGGCTATAAATTCTGATTCTGCCATCTTTCAGTTTAGGGCCTTACACAATTTACTTAATTCCTCTGAGCTCTGGTTTCTCTTTCTGCAAAATAAAGTCCCAAGCTGTTCTTATTCAATAAGATTAGTATGAAAGCTCAACAAGATAATATATGAAAAAGTTTAGGATAATACCTAGGGCACCACAGTTTTAATATGCTATTCATGCTAGAATTTTAAAAAGTAACCATAATTCTGTTTCACTTTTTTTTTTTTTTTTTTTTTTTTTTGCAGAACTTGGGATTGAACTCAGGCCCTTGTACTTGCCAGGGAAGCACTTATCCTACTGAGCTATCTCCCCAGCCCCCAAGTTTCACTTTTAGATCTGTGGCTCACTTTGAGTTAATGTTAGTACAATGTTTGAGATTTAGAGGTTTGTTGTTGTTGTTGTTGTTCTTGGCAGGACTGGGGATTGAACTCAGACCTTTGCGCTTGCCAGGGAAGTGCTCATTCCACTGAGCCATCTCGCTGGCCCTAAGTAACCATAATTCTGATCTCTGATTGCAGTAATCCAAAGCAAAGGGGCACAGATTGTCACAAATGCTATTTGTCGTAAATCTTTACCAATTTTGTTAACATCTATTAATTCCATCATTACTTTTAATATAGCTTCATAGAATTCTGTAGGCAATGCACCATAAATAATCTAAATTGCTATTAGGGAGCAATAAGTTATTTATTGTCTACTATAATAAACAACTGCATTATTAACACTACTAAACATGCATCCTGAAGTCCAGATTTTACTTGTAGGAACAAAGATTTATGCACATTTTAAAGAATTTGTCATTATTCTGCCAACTGGCTCTCCAAACAGTCTATACCAATTGATTTTTAAAAATTTTTTAAATGTATTTGGCTATTGTAGGGTCTCACTACACAGCTTGGACTCATGGTGATCCTCCTGCTTTCAGCTGCCCCACTGCTGGGATTACAGGCATGCACCACTGTGGCCAGCTCAGCCCACCCCGGAGGTGAGGCTGTTGCAGCATGTGGTGCTGGGGATTGAAAAGTGGTCCGGTGTTTGCCTAAGCTTGCCTAAGCAGGTGTTTTGCTTTAGTCTGCTGAGCTAACTCGCCAGTCCCCCAATTGCAATTATTACCATCATAGAAAGAATCCTAACAATTTTGACAATACTACAAGTACTTTATTTTATATTAGAAAAACTAGTCCCAACAACAACTTGCCCAATTTTAATGGAACATTCTAAGTTTTTCCTTTGGCTGACAACTTTACAAAAAAAGCTTTGATAACTGGGAGATATGCTGGAACCCATATGATTTATAATTATTATGATAATAATCCCATCTATGCTTGAGAAAGCTAGAAGCCAGAAACTAGATAACCAAAATTCTCAAGATAAATACAGACAAACAAAACCCAACTAGAAATAAACTTCCCTCTATTACTGGACTACCCAAGCCTCACTATAATGCTACAGACTAAGTATAATTTACAAATAACAGAGAAATATGCTGCCTTCTCATGAACTTGGCTTTTCTTTCTTCTTTTCTTTAGAAACTCCAAAGCCCTCTTAATTTTTTTTTTCAGTGAAGCTAAATGTCTGCTTCCTAGAAGAAAAACTTAAATTGTAAGATTCAGATATTGGTTAAAATTTATTTCATTCATTGTATCCCTTTCCCCGATTTTTTTCTTAACACATTTCACAATTTAAAATTGTATTATTGGGCCAGGGAGATAGCTCAGTGGCACAAGCACTTGCCTAGCAAGTGCAAGATCCCAAGTTCAATCCTCAGTATCACACACACAAAAAAAAATTAAATAAATAAAAACATAATAAAATAGTGTATTATGTATTTGTAACAATTTTATAAGAACAAGGACTTTGTCCTGTTTATTATCTTTTTATACCTACAAAGTTATTGGCTCATAGCAAATAATCTGTAAAAATCTACTGGATGAATGGACCCTCCATTCATCTGTCTTTCCTAGCTCCAGAGAAGACAGGCTTCATATCTATGATTCTTTATCTATAATAATCAAAACAAACCGGCTTCCTAAGGAGAATGAGTAGACTCTCTAACAAGCAAAGTTCTTAAACAATTAAATCCCAATCAGACCTCCATTATTCAACTATGCCAAATACCAGCACGTGCTGATATATTATAACATCTCAACTTAACCTGCACCTGGGAGATAAGGCCACTGTTAGCACTGGTAATCATGTGTATTTGTTTTACTTACTTGGTTTCTTTGTTTGTCTCTAAGAAAAGCCCAGATAGGTCTGTAATTTGCCATGTGTGATGAGTGGCTATTATACCAGGTACCACAGATATAGAACATTTCCTCCACTTGCATAAAGTTATATTAGACAGTATAGAGTCTAGTCAAATATGATAATCTTACTTTCTTTTCCAGATGCTGATTTTAGTTTTTATTAAGTACAGGGTCTTGTTTGACAACTTGGACTCACAGTGATTTTCTTGCCTCAGCCTCCCCAGTCCTGGGATTATAGAAGTGTGCCACCCCAATAGGTTTCAGTGGCTGGCACGGCATGTGGTACTGGGGATCAAACCTTGATCCATGCACTTGCCAGGCAGGTGCTTAGACACTTACTTTAAAATGGGCATTTATCACAGGCTGTGGGTACAGCTCAGTGGTAAAGCACTTATCTGGCATGCACAAGGCTCTGGGTTCAATGCCCCACACTCCTCAAAACAAACAAACCTAACTAGATAGATGGATGGATGGATGGATGGATGGATGGATGGATGGATGGATAAGATAGATAGAATAAATGTAATAGAAATCTGTTAATTAAAATATGGAGAAGTTATCAAGTAGCTTTTGGGCAAGATTTTCTTTTTCCTAAAATGTAACACAAGAAATGCACTTTTCTGCCTTTAGAGTATGTCAGTTTAGGATACTATTAAAACATTGCAGCCAATAGTAAATATGAGGAAAGCAAATCTAACCAGAGAAGTCTCCTTCATAAAGATGGCAAAGAACAACAGAAGGAATATCCATTCTTAAAGAAATCAAGCTGCTTAAGGGTTGCCAACCCTATGCCCTCCCCTTATGAGAGATGACCAGATGGGAAAGTCCTTTTTATGCTTTGGGTCTAGATGCTCCCCAAAGTCTCATGCAGCCAAAGGTGGGGCTCTTTGACAGGTGGCTAGATCTAGAGTTGTGATGCTGGGAAGAAGGGTGTGTGAGTACTAAATCGATCCTCTGATGGGTTTGGCATTGTCCTAATCCCAGCACTCTAGATACAATATAAGAGAGACAGAAAGGTGCTGGTGAAGTCTCTTATGCTGCTACCTTCTGGCTGCCATGAACTGTGACTCCTCTGCAAAGTCGCCCTGCCCTAGAGCCAGCTGACTATGGGCTGAAACCTCTGCAACAATGAGCTAAGTAAGTAAACCTTTCCCCGCTTACCTCTGGGAGTCAGGTATTTTGTCTCAGCAACAAGAAAAGTAATACAGTGTTTACATCACTTGGAGATAGAGTTTTTATAACTTACAATGAAATGAACAATAATAATAGAGCTTATACTTTTGTGCTACTTTCTGATACGAGTTTTAGCCCCTGTAGATGTCCTAATCATAGTCTCTAAGTATGTTTCCTGCATGGAAAAAGAGACTATGCTTAAGTTAAGGAATTTGAGGTTAAATAATTAGCTGGGATTGTCAACATAGTCCCAGTGTAGTTATGGTATAAGAGATCTCACTAGGGAAAATGAAAAAGACTGAAAACATAAAAGGGTAAGAATGTAACAATTGACTAAAGATTGGAATGCTGTTCAGAAAGAAGGAGCCACAAGCCAAGGAATGCTGGTACCCATGGAAACTGGAAAAGACAAGGAAAAGGATTCTCCCCTGGAGCTTCAAGAAGGAACACAACCCTGCCAAGCCTTTGCCTTTAAACTTTTCATCTTTAGAATTTAAAGAAGAAAATAAATATGTGGACTTATGCCATTAAATCTGTGTTCATTTGTTGCATGTATCATAGGAAATTAATGTAGTAGCCCTCCTCAAAGTTACTCAGCTTGTGCTGGTAAGTTCAGAACACACATGTTCTGACTCTAAGTTCAGTATAGCTTCTTAAATACAAAACAAACTTTCTACATATACTTTTCATGTCTTTGGTTTCTCAAAGATACGAAAATCTCTGCTCGGAGTCCTTGTTGTATGGAAAAATACCTGATGAACCACAGTTTGGGGCTACTGTCTAATGGTTAAAAGTATGGTCTCTAGTGCTAGATGGACTGGTTTTGAATCCTGGCTCTGCCTTTTGTGAATTGCATGACTTTAGACCTCCTCACTTTCATCATCTATAAATTAAAACTAATAACATCTATTTTATATCTCTTCTCTGAGGATTTAGTTAATATTTGTGAAAATAAATATAAAACACACTAGAACAAAGTAAGCAGTATATTTTGCTACAATAAACTAAAAAAATATAGCTGCTCTATGTGTCATATGTCATCCTGCTCACAACAAAATATTAATCACTACTAGATAACAAATAATGTAACTCAAAATTAAATTTCAGTTCAGGATGTTGACTCTTAAATGACTTTGATCTTTAAATAACATAGTTTAGAGCCTATGTTAGAATTTTCTCTAAATTTGGATGAGCAACATTTAAGACAGAGTACAAATAGTTAAGCTGGCTTACTGGTAGAAAAAAGTATCACACTGGTATTTTAAAACTAAAATGAAATCCCATTTATAAATGATACAAGACCAAAATTTGAGAAAAAAAAAAAGGACTATGCAAAAGCATTTGATTAGTTAGCTTTTTTTCCAGAATATACCAAGTGGTGGGCTTTGAAGCCTCATGTTTAGAATCCTCAGTTATCACTGAGATAACTAAAGCCTGCCCTTTCCTGTTAGAAAGTCACTAAACGTGGAGATTTTCTTCCTCATAATACATTCTCATGTGTATGCTTGTATGTTTGACTTGCTTGGCTTGGTTTTTCACCTAAATGGAATGCAGCCACTCCCAAAGCATTAAAATCATTCACTGAGAGTTGAACATGCTGCATTTTAGAAGATCAAGGAAGATTCTCTAATGTGACTTGGAAAAATAATATTCAGTTGAATCAATGAAACATTGATAGGCAATATACCCTGCATTTAGTAAGAAAAAATCAGATCCAAACTGTAAGCTCCACGAGGGCAGAACCAATGTCTGTCCCACTCCCCATTATAATCAGAGACTTAATTAAATACATAATATTTATGGAGTAAGCAGCAGAACAATATGAAGGAGAAGCTGAAGGCTATGTATATATAAACAAAGCAACATGGAAGGTTGCTGCACTGTCTGGAATGTTTGGGATTGTATACAGGAAAATATTATTACTTATGTGAGGTGTTTATTTACACAAGTTAGCAGCACATGAACAGACTTATGTCCTTTGCCAGCCTATAATGAAATCTTGTTCAAACTCAAGAAGAAACTACCTCTTTAATAGATTTCAATTCTTTTTCTCTTAATTAAAACATTAGTGAAAAATAGGTATTAGAATACTCAGACGCATAGCTATTCCACTACATTTAAACATTGCATATTGAATTTTACCTTTAACATTTTCATAGTAATGTATCTAAGCTAAAACAAATATGGAATGAATAATTTGGCAATTTAAAAATCTTAAGGCTGAGCACAATGGTACACATCTATAATTCCAGCATTTGGTAGGCTAAAGCAGGAGTCTTGCCACAGGCCAGCCTGGGCTATATAGTGATCTCAAGCCCAGCCTGAACTACACAGTGAGACCCTATCTCAAAAAAAAAAGTCTTGAAGTTAATCATAACTATGCAAAATTTATTCTTCATTACAGTTATCTTCAAGGGTCGGAGAGATAGCTCAATGGCCTAAGTACCCACTTAGGCAAGCTCAGGGACTAGGGTTCAATCCCTGGCACCACATGCTGCACCAGGCCTGGTCACAGGCACACTGAGCTGGCCAATACCAGGCATGATGGCACATACCTGTAATCCCAGCGCTGGGGAGGCTGAAAAAAAGAGGATCACTATGAGTCCAAGCTGCATAGTGAGACCCTGTACCCATATGTTGATGTTTTAAAACCTAAGTAATATTTCAGCCTGCTAGCTTTTATGCATTCTTAGTTAAATCCATAATAGTTTACATAAAAAAATAAAGTCATCTTCATCAAACCTAAAAGTTCTTTCTGGGAATTACTTTCCTCAACTGTGATTCTTTAAAGAGCAAATTTCCTGTCAGGCCCTAAATAAGTCCAGAGAAGGCACTAAAGCCAAAATGAATGTCCTCCATCTTGACCTTGATTGATCTGTCCAGAGCTAGACACCAGTCCCAAGCCAGTCCAGTTTTTTTCTAAAGATTTTCTCACTCCATGAAAACAAGGAATGTTTCTTATCAATGCATTCTTAGCATCCAGGCTTCATAACATGTACCTAAAACTGAGACTGCAAGAAGAGAAAATGAAGTCAATATTCAGACAGAAGCAGAGGTAAAATACAAAAACAAAATAAAATACAGAAATGTGGCTGGCTATATTCATATGTCTCCAGTTCAAGTTGTTTCTGAGACCCCTTCCCGGTTCAATTCTTTGTTCATGTAAGATATACCTACTATCTAGTAATTTTCTCCTTTTACCAAGATAAAGTCAAGTTTCTGCCATATGCGACTAAAGAATATTATAAATCAAAAGTTCATAACCTCACCACTTGGCCTGCAAGCATCTGTAATTGTCATAATATTCTCCCTGATGTTGAACTGAAACACATCAAGATGCCCTAGACCAGTGATGGAAAAACCTTTCAGTGCTTAATGATAACAATAAGCCTGCGGCATCATGCCTCCCACAGGCTTAGCATCAAGGCCCCAAACATTCTAATCACTATTCCACAAGTTTATCAAATCTCACTGTCTTTCCAAATACTGGAAATCATAATCCCATAATCTTTTGTGGGCATTTGTCCCATTTTGTCTATGAAGTATACATATTTGTCTATTGTTTTGATAATGACACCTCAATTCTTCTGGGGAAATAACTTCTACTCGATTGGATACAGCCTGCTGGCAGACCATGTTGCTTTGCCTTTCTTTAGTCAAAGAATGAACATGTGATCAAGTCAAATCTGCTCATTTTGAATTTTGACAAAAATGCTACCACAGGCATTGTGTGTTCATTCTGGCAGTGAAGTCCTGGAGCACATAAGCACTGGGTTACTAATGGTCCCAGCCCTTAATCCTTTAAGGCCTGATTCTTCCACTTTCTCTTTGATTTCAAAGCTCTATGAAATCCTTCTAATTAATTATTAAGCTAGCCAGTCAGTTTATATAGCCAAAGAAACCTAATTTAAAAACACTCCCAAAGTTTTCTTTTTTAGTAATGTGAAATGTACTTTGTGTGACCTGATTTCCAACTGTAATATGATTGGTTTCCTCCTCAATAAATTTACTTCTCAAAATCTTCTCAAACACATGGCAGTCAAACAAAACGTAGCCTGGCCCAAACAGAGATAGGAAGAGTTAAGTCTGTCCCTGATCTGGACATGTGCTTCTGTTATTCCAGTTCCAACCCTGATGTCACAAGCACATGGAACCTAAAGCTCATCTTGGCATTTTATAAATAACTAAAACTTTAAGTCTTTTTCATATTCTATAAATATTAAATATTTCCAGCCTTATATGTTGATGTTTTAGAACCTAAGTAACATTTCAGCCTATTAGATTTTTTTTTTTTTCCTTTGGAGGAACTGGAGATTGAACTCAGGCCCCTGTGCTTGCCAGGGAAGCACTTATTCCACTGAGCCATCTCCCTGGCCCCCCAGCCTATTAGATTTTATATATTCTTAGATAAATCTATAATAGTTTACCAACACAGTTGTCAAACCAATTTAAGAATGAACTCAAAAAGATAAATTTTATTCTCTGACAATGTGAAATCATTCTGATCTGACAAAAGAATTAACTGAGGATAATCCTGTTTATCAATTTTCCCTAAAGGAATTTTAAGAATCTAAATTTGGATTCCTTTGTTGCATACAGGGATCAACTAAGTAAATTTATATATTTTTTAAAAACCTATAATTCATTACCTTAAACAGAAAAAGACTGAGTCTTTTAAATAATGAAGCAAAATTAAGCACATAGAAGTTACACACAAATACTTAAAACCAGCCCTACAGATCGCATATCAAAAACCAGTGGATTACGCAGCCTTGATTACTTACTGTCAACTACTTAAAACTGCACTCTTCTCTGATATTGACAGGAATTCTGAAGGCAAGGGAAACTGTCATTGTTTTACCTTTTTAAATTTTATTTTCAGGATCACACTTCAGTTCAGAAATTGTATACTGCTCAGAGACATCATGGCTTCGGAACAACAATCAATTGTTCTTCTCAGACCAGAAGGATTGAGGGAGATTGCTTTAAAATTTACTGGACATTTTCCTCAAATTTAGAGAACTTTTTCATCTTAATTTTATACATGGCTTTAACCCAAGATGGTCTACATACTAAGAAGTTTGAAGGATGAGTATGGCTGTAAAGCAATAGACAGATGATGCCTAGGTGGGGAGACTGGCTGTCCAGTCTGGTCCACAACACTGGTTTTTGTCTTTGTGAGTTTGCCCAGGATCTAAAGCTTATCTAATTAGTCTCAAAACCCAGGAGACCCACATAAAATATATTCACAGTGGCTCACAAATACAATCATGATGCTAACATTAATCTGCTGAAAGAAAGTCAGTCAGTCCTACATAGCCCAGGACATGTGAGTCAGCACAGTTGGTGCATCTTCTCCCTAGAAAGCAGCCTCACTGGACCTGAAAGCAACTTTCAGGACTTGAGAGCAGTCCCAGCTAACAGCAGGACAATGTGACTTCAGTTTTATAGGTACCTGGGAATGAATTCTGCCAATAAGAGGAAGGTACATAGAGAAGACTGAGCTCCAGACGAGAACATTGCCAGCTAACACCTTTTTTGAAGTCCATATAGAGAATTGAGATATGCTGTCCTAGCTTTTGGACCAGCAGAACTGTGAGATAATAAATGGATACGTCTTTAAACTGCTACATTTGAGTTTACATAACAACAGGAAAATTGACATACCTATGGACCAGTGATTCTCAAATTGTAGTTCTCTAATTTGCATCAGTGTCATCTAGGAACTTGTTATAAATGCAGATTCTTGGGTCATAAGAACGTGAGATCAGGAGCCAGCAATATGTAGCATAATATGCCTTCCAGCTAATTCTGAGGCACACTGAACTTTGAGAACTATTAAAGTACATAATACTTAAGAGGCACAGATAAGTTTTACTTAATGGCTCAACTTTGTGTTTCTATAGCTGACTAACATCTTTTCTGATGATACTCTCTTTCTTTGGGTATATTAGCATCAGGTATTTCCTTTTCAATAAACACCTTTGATTTTGGGGTCATATTCTTTAAAGACAGCTGTATCAATGTCCACAGTGATCTAGTGCTTACTGATTTCTATGTTAGCTTTAAGGAAAATCCTAATTTCCCTCATTAAGTGAGAAGCATCCCACTGTTGTTATCCTGTGGTATCTATTTGTGTGTAGGGTCTGGCTGTCCACTTAAAGAATAATGTGGTCCTTTTAGTCTTTAAGTTTTGACTGTTATGTTGCCCACATTAGCAGTCAGTGTTTGCCTGTCAGTGAATGCCCTTTCTCAATAAATGCAGAAATCTCATGAGGTAGACTAGAAACTACCTTGAATAAGCAGTCAAGAGTCCTATGTTCTAGTTTTGGCCCTGTCATAAACTTGCTATGTAATCTTAAACAAGTCAGTTAGAATTTCAGAGCTTCAGTTGGCTTAGCTATAAAGTGAGCCTCCAAATGAACTATCACTAGGTCCTCCCGCAGCCAGGTCCTTCTGCAGCTCTCTTAATATTACTAGATGATTCTACAAGCAAACTGAATTCATATCTCATAAGAGAAATGGATTTTATCTCTGGAAGTAAAGAATAATAATTTCAAAGAAATTACATGTTAACTTAAAATGGTCATTAAAATTAGTCTGATAGTTTAATTTAAAATTATCCAATACCACAATATTAGCAAAAGAAATACTTGTTAAGAAATATATTTATTAGGCCAGCCAAATAGCTCAGTGGATTAAAGCGGCTGCTTAGGCAGACACAGCAGCTGAGATTTGATCATTGGTGTGCTTGCTGGCCCCACCCCCAGAGTGCTCTGAGCCAGGGATTGAGCCTGAGTGTGGTGGTGTGAGCCTGTAATCCAGCTCTTGGGAGGCTGAACACAGGCTGTTCACTTTGAGTCTGGTGTATGTAGTGAGACCCTCTAGACCCTGTACTAAAATTTAAAAAATATATTTTGTTAATATATTTATTAACAAAATTGTTACTTTTGAAAGTAACAATGAAAATTGTTTCATGTGAGAGCAGAGATATACCACCTTTAATAATGAAATCTGTACTTTTGTCAGATTTGATCTGAAAATGAAAGAAAATTTAATTGTTGGAAAACTTTACTCTTATGATCTAATTGAGTTCTATTACTTTATTTTGAAGATATATTTTTCTGGGTAAGAATCTAAGCACCAGGGAAATAAAACAGGATTAATTTTTACAGCAATGAAACCTTATCTCCTAAAGGCAGAAGCTGGAAATAACTAACACCAGACCCATATTCTACCTTTTAAATAGCACATCATTGAGATACAGCATCTCTCTTAAAAGCCACTTGCTCACAGTGATACTTCCCATGCAGTAAAAAGGACTTTTAAATTAAAAATTTTATAGGTTTTTCTAATTTCATCATACATCTGTTTTATATTTCATCAAAAGGAAATGTTGATCATCTCCTATGGTCTCCAGGCATTATTGCAGGAACCCGAGTGAAAAAGGCAAGGTGCCCACACATAACCTTACATTCTCCAGGGGTATACAGACCAATTAATAGAAAATGCCATCACTAGAAACAATGGGAGCTCAAAAATTCAAATTTACTTGTTCAGGTCAGAGAAAAAGGATATAATGATCATTGCTATTTAAACTTCTAAGCCATGATACATTATCGATTTTGGGTCTTAAAGTAAGAATAAAGCTCGATGTGATGGTTTATGCCTGTAATCTCAGCATTTGCAAAGCTGAAGCAAAAGGATCACCATGAGTTCGAGGCTAGCCAAGGCTACATAAGTGAGTTTAAGACCAGTGCACTGCACAATGAGACTCTGTTTCAGAAAAAAAAAAAGTAAACAAATATATCTTACCTGCCATGAAGATATAAACATAATGAAGCAGAATATTTCATCAATATTTGTGGCTCTCCAGGGATAAACAGCACTACAGTATGTCTATGTATTACAAGGTACAACTGTTATTTATACCTCGTTGTTGTTATTATAGAGTACAGTTAACTGTGGAAAATTGGCCCCTGTGTGTCCAATTCATAGATTCAAGGTCACTGACTACTGAATAAATCCAACATTCATTCAGTAGAAATGTAATGTAATTTTCTATGTTCCAGCACTATGCTGGGCCTTGAGGAAAACAGACAGACGGCATAGTCTTTTTCCCATGGAATTTACAGTCTAATAGAAGAGACAGCTACACAAACAAATGATTGCAGTAGTCTGTGAATAGTGTTTTCAAGAGCATATAATTATACTAGGGAGGAGGAAACCAGATGAGCTGGGGTAACATTGGGGGTGGGCTGCATTCAGCAGAAATACAAGTATGTTTAAAACAAATTCCTACCCTGATTTCAATGGGAAGAATAAAAAAAAATGTAATTCCAGGAGATTGAGATATGAGATAATCACTTTTACAAAACACCAAAGTGCTTTGAGTAAACAAAGTAGACGGATGACTACTTTCTTTTACTGCAGGTATGAAGAAGGCTCCATAAAACAGGTAGTAATTGAGGTGGTTCATTGGTTTGTACTCTGGAAAGTTCTCTTAAACAGCAGACATAAATTACTTTAGTTCTACAGAGGTGCTTTCAGACTTTCCCTGAGTTACTTTAATGTCTTCTGAGAGAAAACGCAATAAGTAAAAATATTTTTCTGTAGAAAGAATCCACCCAAACACGTTGACATTCTTATTCCATGTATTTCACACATGGTATCTTTTATGTCTGGTAAAGTAGACTAGGAAATGGTTCAAATACCCAGGGGCCTCTAAGCATATATGTTGGAAGGTAAACCTAATTTCTAAAAAAGACCGAGTTACTGAAGAATATGTTTTGATTAGAAAACAAGCTGCTCTGTCTAGGTTTGGGCCAGATGCTGAAGGTCAGGCATAAAGGAAAAAAGCATAGCTCTGTCAAGAGCTGTCACCACACAGCCTCTTCTTCAGACCGGCAATTTCACATTGACCAGCATGTCACAACACAAAATCCATCTTTATTTCTATAGTTTTATATAGCCATCCAAAGGCACAGAATGCTTCTGACTATGGCTTCTAATCTATGTTGACAATGACTTAAGACTATAAGATTTAAATGTACAATAATTCATAAGATGGCAAGTAATCCTGCAACCACTAAATACAGAACTAGGGGTGGGCTACACACTACCTAAATGACTCTGCCAGAAAAAAATAAGTGCCAGATAACAGAACCAAGGCAATGCAAGTGATCAAGACACGAGGCCACAGAAGCCAAGAAAACTACTAAGTATTAATGTGAATATCTAAAAGCTGATAAAAATTAGTTTTATTGTTACTATAAAGAAAATATTACCAGCAAAAAGAAGTCGTATGGCTACAAAATATGAACATAAATAATTCAGCCTTCATTTTATTCAAATTATTGCATCTAAAGATAGAGCACCAGGGAAACCATGAGAAAATACTGGCTTGATCATGGAAATCAAGTACGGGATGTCTTGTTTTAAATTCATAAGAATCATCTGACAACTCTTTTAGGAGCCATGGAGATGGCTCAGTGAAATAAGTGCTGAGCTCGATCCCTAGTACCACCAAAAAACAAACAAACAAACAAAAGTAACTCCTTTCTAGATTCTGTCTTTGTATGATCCTATGGGACCTTGGTGCCTTATTGTATTTGTTACACTTCTAAGTGACACTGTGAGAACTGGTTGCTGTGGAAGGGGTATTTAAAGAACAGAACCTCTTATCAAATTTTAGGACCGACAATACGATATTTAACATTAACTGATTACCTAAAACCAGATTTGCCTTAAAAATATATCTGTTTAATACCTGAATGGTTATGGCATCTTTAGCAATCAGGTATATTGTTTTCTTCTCTCAGGACCATCCAATCCTGTTGGCAACAAAACGGAGCATAGTCAGATTGTGCAGACTATTCAGGAAAGCTCGGATGTGTGCATTCTGACCAAAGTGCTCTGCCACTGGTCAGGAATGTTAAAGCTCAGCTTTCAGGCACAGTAATTTGTATGCATGAAGACCTCATTTTAAGAGCTATCAGACTATGTTCCCATTCAGAGGAACACAAGGCACTGAGAATTACAGAGCCAGCTACTTACAAACAAGCGCTTGTGCTTTTTCCATTGCATCTTTTCTTCCAGCTCTTATGGAAACAAGCACTGCCACAGCCCCTTAATGAGCCAACAAAGCCCAGTCATCTGGCAACAATGACTGGTCACTGGCATTGGAGAACATCAACCAAAAAAAAAAAAAAAAAAAAAAAAAAATGAGAGGGGGGAAAAAAAGAGAAACACAAGACAATTGATTTTTCACCACCCCTAGAATTCTGCAAGGCAAGCTCTCTACCACTGAGCTCCAACCCAGCCCTCAGAATTAATTTTCTTTTGAATGTTGTGTGAGAGTGCTACAGCCCTGCCCAATGTTCAAACCACTTTGTCATGTGCCTACTACAGAGCTCAACAAATGTTACTGCTGGCATGTGTATGCCATAAAGCATATGACTCACTGATGTAATATTTTAAAAGTTACAGTTCTCATCCAATATGACATTATGTGGGAAAATTTCACTCTGTCACCTATTTGTCACAAGTGCTTGGGAAAGTTACATAATCTCTTTTAACTGTACCTTTATCTCCTAATTAAAATGAGAGTAAGAAAATCTGTCTTCTTTCTTAACTAGTGAGGCCAATTTTTCACTTAAAATGAACAAAAACAGTTGGCAAATTCAGTCACTTCAAGGAGGTAGTTCAGTCTTTGACCTTAAGAAAAATATTCATATAGTCTCAAAGAACAGAACTGTCACATGAAATATCTAAGTACAAAATCACACTGCCTCATACACAAAGTCTTCTTTGTCTAGCTAGGAACTACAAGTTACCCAAAGTCTCATTAATCCACCAGTCTCTGAAGAAGCAAGAAACCAATACCAGTCCCCCTATTAGAAATGTGAAGGCTTGAAACAAAATGGGATGAAACTGTTTACTTGGAATCACCAGCATCCCCAAGGTGCAAAGGGAAAAATAAGTGGAACCCATATAGTTGGATAGCAGTACAAAGTCATAATTTCCTCCCTCTGTTTAAAGAAGACATTTCCAAAATGAAGGCTCCAACCTTCATATCTTTTCTATACAATGTGCCACTATTTACAATTTTTTTTTTAAATAAGAGAAGAGTTCTACCCACCAGACAGATGATTTAAATAGCATATCACCGTTCTCTGACTGGTGGCCTACTAATCAAAGAGACTAGGGAATGGATGCATCATTTTTTAATACTCAGAACTGGCAGAAACACAGAATCAAATCATAACAGGGCCAATCAGGCTTTTTGGCCAAGAGGGATAAATGAAATCCCATGCTCTTTCCTATATACAAAGGGCTTTTCAATAAGACTATTGAAATGCAACCATGAACTGATTATCATCTCACTTTTAAACAGAGTAAGTTCTTAACCTTTTTATGGTTAATTTTATTTTAACAAAATAAGAGCAAATGCAGTGAAAAGAAAGACTTGCTCCTTTCTGTTTCCCAGATACCAATTCTCCATCCTGGAAACAATTTTCAAATTAAACACAAGCTATACATGTGTGTGTGCGCGTGCGTGTGTGTGTGTGTGTGTATGATTTATACAAATACTTAACATATTAGACATTTTTTTCTCACTTTGTTCTATGAAATAATCATAATTTTGGATTTCCTTTCAATACTACTATAGAATGTCTTCACTCTTTTAATATGCCATATGGTATATTCCATAGTGTAGCATAATATAATCAGTCTCCGACTAATGGATATTTAAGCTTTAATCCTCTGCTACTACAATAATGCAATTAACTATGTATTTTGTTCAAATAAGAGTACAAGTGTAGGAAAATCCATTACATAGTCAACAGACATGTATTTTAATTTTAATTTTAATATGTCCACAAAAGTATGACACTAATTGCTTCCTCAACCCCTTAGCAAGCTACCTTTGATCAAACTTCTTTATCTTCAACAATATGGATTTTATTTCACTCCATTTTTACCTTTGTAAGTGAAACTGACATATTTTTAAAAAATGTTTTAAAACCTTTTGCTTTTACTTTTCTGTGATTTGTTCCTATTCTTTACTAATTTATTGTCCAATTGGTCATGTTCTCCTACTTATTTGTACATGTTCCTACCTCAATAAAGAAAATATCTCAGCCTGTGATATGTGTAAATATTTTCTGCAGATTTTCATTTGAGTTTGATTAGGATAATTAATTATATATAAATCTTGGTTTTAATTATCCTTTCACTTACTCAAATTTTGTATTATACATGGAAAAGATTTTTTCATGCAGAAATCATCATAAATGATCTCTGGAGTTTCATCTAGAACATTTTATCATTTTTACATTAAAAATCATTGTTTTAGCCGGGCGTGGTGGTGCATGCCTGCAATCCCAGCACTCGGGAGGTTGAGGCAGTAAGATTAGTGTGAGTTCGAGACCAGCCTGAGCTAAAAAGTGAACTTAAGGCCAGCCTGAACTGCATAGTGAGATCCTGTCTCAAAAAGACAAAAAAAAAAAAAAAAAAAAAAAATCATTGTTTTACCAAGGCCTTTATTTTGAGATAAGCCTTAAAGTAGTAAAGCAGATTTAACTTCAATACTTTGGGCAATTGTAGAATTTATTGAATTCTTTTCTTTTTTGGTGAAAAAGAAGAATAATTCACTTTCTTGCATGTGAAGTTTCCATCTATAGTCATCTTATGCACGCAGCACATTTAGTTTTGGATGTATAATCTTTTCCATAAAACTGACTATGAGGGGCCGGGGTGATGGCTCAGTGGAATAAGTGTTTCCCTGGCAAGTGCAAGGGCCTTAGTTCAATCCCTGGTTCTGCAAAACAACAACAACAGAAAAGAAAACTGTCTATGGAAGTATCATAATATTTAAATTATTATAGCTTAATAATTTAATAAGACTAGTTCCATCTCAATATTTTCCTCCAAGTTTTTATTATGAATTCTCATATTTCTATAATTTTAGTTGTGTTGCTGAACTTTCCAAGTATAGACTCATAATAGCTAGAAGATATGACTAACACTAATCCTTTCCAACTTAACACTCTTAACTTCTTTTTCTTGTAAGACTGGTATCTCGGGAAACTGGGGAGATAGCACAGTGGCATAAGCACCTGCTTCACAAGCATAAGGTCCCAAGTTCAATCCCTAGTACCACAAAAAATAAATAATAATAAAATAAAATGGGAATCAAGGATTTGAAAAAAATACTTAAAGACTGGTATCTCCATAAAAATATTAAATGATACCAGGAATAGATGCAACCAGTGCCTTAAGTTATGAAAATGCTTCTGGCATTTTCCCTATTAAACAAAATATTAGCCTTTCAACATGTTATATAGGATTGATATATAAGATACTGTCCTACATGAAAGACAAGGTAGCATGGGAATTACAAGCAGAGTCCAGAACTAAATTCTTCAACATATAATCTAGGTGGTCTTGAAAAGTAAGTTATACATTCTGCTTCTAAAGATAATATCATTACAGCTTTGCAGGGATTGGGGAAGGATTAGATAAGATGGAACTCACAAAGTAATGCTTTGATGTAGTAAGCAGTCAATAAAAAAATCACACTTAATATTTAGATGATGACATTTTAAAAATACCTTTAAGATATACAGATATAGAGATGAAAATATAATTTTGCCTTTTGATGTTCTCCTATGGTGAGTTAACAGATTTCCTAACATTAAACTATCCTTGCATTCCTAGAATGACTCTCACTTGGTCATGTATCTTATTCTTTCACAGTGCTGGAACCTTCTTATATTTCATTCAGAAACTGTGTATCATTAATGAGTGAGATTTATTTACAATAATTACTTTTAAGGGCTGGCCAAATAGCTCAGCATATTAAAGCACCTGCAAGCAGGCGCAGGGGCCAGGGGTTTGCTCTCTGGGCCTGCCATGCCAGCCCTGCCCCAGGGTATGCTGAGATGGTAATTGAGACTGGGCATGGTGGTGTGAGCCTGTAATCCTGCACTTGAGAGGCTATAAATAGGAGAATCACTACAAGACGGATCTAGTAGTGAGATCCTGAACACCCTGTAGACCCTTCCCTAAATACAAAAAAATAAATCAATCAATCTATCTATCTATCTATCTATCTATCTATCTATCTAATACTTGGTCTTGTCTTCATATTGCAGCAAGAAAAAGAAACTTCAAACAAATAATTATAAGATTATAGTAGCAGAAAGTGCCATTAAAAGTGATATCTTATAGAAGGACCAGAGAGTGAGGAACTAGTATAAAAGTTATTTATTTATTTATTTTTCTGTATTTTAGGGAAGGGTCTACAGGGTGTTCAGAGTCTCACTACACAGATCGGACTTGTAGTGATCCTTCCTGTTTTTCAGTCTCCCAAGAGCTGGGATTATAGGCACATGCCACCATTCCCAGTCTCAGTCTCTGTCTCAGTGTGCCCCAGAGGTGGGGTCAGCACAGCAGGCCAGAGATGGAACCCCCACCTCCTGCATCTGCCTAAGCAGGTTCTTTAATCCACTGAGCTATCTGATCAGCCCAAGAATTTCTAATTAATACCAAGTTAATGTGATTTGGGACTAGAAATTAAATCCCTTACAGGGCTTGAAAACTAACAGATTAAAATGTAATATCAAAAAGCAATGGTATGGTATTGCCTCTTGACTGGTAGCATTTGCAAGCATGTATTTAGAAGTGTCTAGATGAAAAGAGTTTGATAGCTCGCAGTACAGTCTATTCAATTGTTTTTTTTTTTTTTGCCTCTTTTTTGCAAAGCTAGAAATCAAATCTGAGACCTTATGCCTACTAAATAAGCAGTCTATCAATGAGATAGGTTCCTAGCCTAAAATTTTAAGCTTTCAAAAGGAAATATTAGAAATATTTGAGACTCAAAAGATAAAAACATATAAAAGCTTTATATCAACAAATCTGAAAACATGAAATGGATAAGTTTCAAAAAATATAAACCAGCAGAACTGACACAGAAAGAAACAGAAAATATATGAATGTCCTAAAATCATTAATGAAACTGAAATACATAAAAATATCTATCTGCAGATAGATGCACACGTGCACAGGCACACACACATGCATGCGTGCACACGACCACCTGGAGCAAATGACTTTAGAGATAAGTTCATTGAAACATTTAAAAAACAAATGATTGCAGTTTTAGAAACTGTTCAGAAAATTTAAAAGAAGAAAAAATTCAAACTCATTTAATGAAGCTTACATAATTTTATTCAAAACTCAACAAGGATAGTTCAGAAAAAGATGAGATCAGATAAACCCCACTGGCAAATATGGATGCAAAAACATATAAATATTAGCAAATGAAGTCATGACCAACTTGTGTTTATTATAAATATCCAAAGTTATCTAAACAATATGAAAACTGTGAGCTTAAAGAAAAAGAATGATATAATAATCTCAAAAGATACAAGGGGAAATATTCAGTTTAAAAATCAAATACTAATAAAAATAGTACTACTGAAAATACTCTTAGAAAATTAGGAATAGATTTCTTTTACTCAAGAAAGTTTTCTAAAAAGCAGAATGTGGAAAGAAGTTATATATGGTACTCCAGGTTTTGCCATAAAACATTTACACTAATCATATGTGCTATTCTCTCGTCTCTAGATGACAGATGAATATGAAAGTCTATACAATAGATCACAAGAGAGGATACTAAATTCCTTGTTACAGGGATACTCAGGGAGAAAACGGGTAAAATTTTCAGATCTCAGTTCATACCTATTATTCTCTAACAGTAATACATGTTTTCTTCCCTACCCTTATTTTTCAATAGGCCACATCATTTCCAATCAAAGAATGAAACTGGCCAGGTATAGGATGATATCATGACCAGGATAAATAGGCCACTGAGCCATGACTAATACAAGGAAGAAATTTCTTTAATACTCTATACTCAGCCCAGCATAGTGGTACCAGCAGGCTAGAAGACTGAGACGAGAATCCCAAGCTCAAACCCTGTGTTAGCAAGACTTTATCTTTTAAAAAAAAAAAAAAGAGCTTACCAATGTAGCTCAGTGTGAAGGCCCTATATTCAGTTTCAAATACTATATAAAAAGAAATGCCATACTCATACCCAAATAGATTGAACAATAAAAGCTGGCCTAGCCGGGCGTGGTAGCGCATGCTTGTAATCCCAGCACTCGGGAGGCTGAGGCAGGAGGATTGTTGTGAGTTCGAGACCAGCCTGAGCTACAAAGTGAGCTTAAAGCCAGCCTGAACTGCATAGCGAGACCCTGTCTCAAAAAAGACAAAAAAAAAAAATAGCTGGCCTACTTTCATTATGAAGCGGGCAGCCTCATCACACTCTAACAAAGCTCTGATCCAACCCTTCTTAAACCTCCATTACAGGTTTTTGCCTATGAGTTTGTGTTCTTTGTCTCAGTGATAATTTTTGCTATCACTGAAATAGATACTTTGCCAGTTTTAATCAACTTTGAAGAAGAATTTCTGGGTGCCACCAATCAGAAAATCTTCATTTGATTTCTGTAAATAAAATATAAATGCCGATTATGATAAAACACCAAAATGTGGGGCATTATCAACATTGGTGTCAAATTAGTGTTTGTTCATGCCACATCCCTCAAATGCTAGCTTCAGCAATGCCGTCCATGTTGCTTACAATATGGTCCCACTTTCCTTTTGATGTGAGAACTGACAGCAACAATGGTATAAAATGTAAAATGTTCTAGCCAGTAAAAGGAATACATATGAAGGTTTTTAAGGTGCAGCATACTGGAGGATGTGAAAGAATCCTAGTGCCTAAGGCACTGAAAAGAGAAAGAAATGGAACTGGCAAGGTAGCTAATGAATTGTCAGATCACATGACCTCGCTAATCTTGCCAAAGATCTTGAATGATAACCTAGAGTCACTGAAAAGCCTCTCCTAAAAGGATTAAGCAGGAGCACAACACATCTGATTTACATTTTGAAAAATCACTTTGCTTATAAGGACACAGAACAGATAGAGGGCAATCTACAGGAGGGGTAAGAGACTAACAGAATTGTTGAGCTGCCTAGGTAAGCAATTTGGAAATGAAGACAAAATCTAACTTGGAAAGATCCTCGAAGAGTTACTAAAAGAAGAGATGGCACACATAAAGCTGCATTTTGGGTACTGAAAGGGGGGAAGGTAATTATAGATAGGAAAACTTAGGAAATTACTGCAGTGGGAAAGGTCTGAAACAGTGAGAGCTTGAACTGTGTTGGCAGAGAGAATGGAAAGGAAACACCAGGATGCAAGAGACTCAGCATTATGAAAACCCCCACAGAACTCAATATGCATCTGTATCACAGTTACTGATGAGTCTGTGTTTTCAGGCCTGTACGCTCCTTTATGTTCTGGGATTTCTTATTATTTTAATTGTAGTGAGCAATGCATATTTGGAACACAGGAGGCTCACAACAATTCAAATAAATTAAAGAAAGACTTGACAATGACTCTTTTCTTTTTTTTTTTTTTTTTTTTGGAAGGTAGTGTGATGTAGGGGGTACTTTCTTCTAAATGTCCACATTGGAAACTTACAGATTTTAAAAGACTTAAGCAGCCAAGACAACTAAATGCAATGTGGGCTTGGGAGGCAGCAAAAAAGAGATTAGTGCAGAAGACTGGAGAAATTTTAAGTGACACCTGTAGGTTACCAAACTATTTTTTTTGGTGATATCTTCTGACTTTGAGAACTATGCTATTTTTATGTTAGATATTAACACGAGAGGAACCTGGGAGACAAATACATGGAAACTGAACCATTTTTATAGTTTTAGCAAGTAGAAATTATTTCAAACTAAAAGGTAGAAAACAAATATTCCCCCCACTGATAGCAAATAGCTATCATTTGGAAACAAAAAAGGAAAGAAAACTTAATGTAGAACAAAGGCTAAAGAAAAGCTCAGTGCACTGAGCAATATAATTCTTTGCAGAGGTAGAGCTCATTTAAAAATATGGTGTGACTTTAAGTCACTGTGAGACTGTTTTCTTTTACAGGTCATAAATGGTTTCTAAAAAAGTATTCAAAAGGACGAGTTCTAAAAATATTTTTTTCAATGACAGCATCGTTGGATTAAAGAGTGGCTACATTGAAGAAAGGTGCTCATTGAAAAAGTGTACTTTATGGTATATTTATCTTTAAAATCACTCTTCATTACCTTATGGTCACACTTCAGGGCATTAAAGCACTTTATAGGCATTCAGTAAATGAAACAAAAGTTAATTGAAGGCTATAATTTATCATGTCTCTTTCTGCTTTTTAAGTCAAAAGTCTGGGTTTTAACTTCTGCTGTGAAGATCTTCTCATTTTACCTTTTGGGCTTTAGACAAATTTATTAGCCCCAAGCAAAAATTTGCTTTTCTATGGATAGAAAAAGAAGGTACCTAGAGAAACACAGTGACAGAGAAATAGAGGCCTACAGAGAATTCATGGTGGCCAAGGCCAATTTTCCCAAGTTATTCACATGTTGGTCTCATAGTATATTCTACCTAGACCAGTGCTGACCACCCACTGGATACTCACTCATCTGTTGGTCATGACATCTGCACTTTTTTATGGAAAATTTATAACAGAAACTTTTTCATCAATTAACATGCTCAGAGAGTCATTCATTGGAACATGTGTTGGAAGGCCTCAGAGCTACACAATCAAAAAAAGTAAAGATAGGCTGGGGAGATAGCTCAGCAGTCAGAGTGCCTTCCTGGCAAGCACAAGGATCCAGTTTGATCCTTAGTACTGCATGCGGTGCTGACCCCAGAATGTAGGCATGTGCTGCCAGCCCCTAAACTCAGTGTGGTGGTGCATGCCTATAATCCCAGCACCAGGAAGGCTAGGACAGGAAGGTCACTACAAGTCCGAGATGTGTAGTGAGACCCTGCACAAAATAAATACATAAATACTTAAAAATAATAAAAATAAAGCCAAAATGTTATCTAAAATTATATAAAAACATATCAACAATGGCCTAAGTAGGAACTATGTCCAAGTGTATTACAGAAGCATTTTATTTCTCTAATGAAGCAGAATGATTCAGGATATAGGCCTAAGCCTTAAAACCAACGTCATATTCCTTTTTACTACTTAATTTGCTGGTATTTTGTCTGTCTTGTATGTAAAACAGATGTAATAACATTGTTACCTTTCAGAGGACTTATATAAATTAATAATATGGCTATAAAACATTTTGCAAGCATGAAATGTTATAGAAATACTAATTCCTTGAATATGCTCTTTATCGTGCCCACTTTGAACCTTAATATTTGCTTATAACTTTATACTTAAAATTTCCCCAAGAAATTTCAACTCTGTTTACCTGTGTCTCTATAAACTTCTCCTTCTACAAGCAAAGTCCAAGTCAGAATTGGTACAGAACTGTGAACAAACATAACTAACCAAAAACAAAGAAGTACCTCACAGATGCTGAGTTTGCGAATTCAAAAAAATGTACCTTGATAATAGTTTATCACTCATTCAGCATTTCCAGTTAGGAATTGCAACAAAAATATAATAATTTACTTAAGGTTAGACTTTTTTCTTTTTTGGGGGGGTACCATGTATCAAACTTAGAACCTTGTGCTTGCCAGGCAGGGCCTTATGCTGCTGAGCTATCTTCCCAGCCCCCCAAAGGTTAAACAGTAAAAAAAAAAAAAAAAAATGTTCTCATTATAATGTCATGACTCTGCTTCAACAGATGATCACTTAGGTAAGCGCAGGGATCAAGGTTCCCCATGCCGTGCCGGCCCCGCCTTCCGGTGCGCTGAGCCTGCGATGCAATCCAGGCGTGTTGGCGCGAGCCTGTAATCCCAGCACGTGGGATGCAAAAAGCAGGAAGATCACTATGAATGTGGGCTGCATGCACAGTGAGACCCTGCACCAAAAAAAAAAAAGAGAAAAAGCAACAGATGATCACATTTCTCATTAATCAAAGGTAAAATCCTGCCACTGTACATCCAGATATTATTTAGATTTGCAAACACTGTTCTATATGTAAGGTACTACATGTAAAACTCTTTATTAAAACTATTCCATGTATCCTGAAATTTCAGCTTGCCTTTTTGTGGCCTTACATTTTCATGTAAAGAGTAAAAGAATGTGCAGAACTCTCAGAAATTTTATTGCCTTTTGAGATTCTCCAAGTTGACAAATGTGTCAAAGATCAACAGACATAAAATATACTTCTCTGTATTTACTTGTGATACATTAATGTTGTTAAAGATCTTCTTGATAAAAGCTTTAGCAGAGATCATATTGTGGGGTTGTTGCTTAATTTGCATATTAAAGTAAAAAATAGTGCCTAAAAATAAAAAAGCAAAATCCTATAAAGGACAAAAGAAAAATTTTATGCCTGAACAAGACTTAAGTTGATTTACCCTTGTGCTCTAGTTTTATGAACTTTCTGAGTGAATTACTTCAAATCACTGCTAGCCATGCACCATATAGCCAGAATGAATCTTTCAATAATTTCAAAATCTACTTTTACACTGGAAATCACTAGCACAACTAAATGAGAAGTATGAGAATATGAAACACTGTATACAATACCTATTATACATGAACACTCAATAAACAGTACTTACAGAAATTACATGTAATTGATAGTTGATAAATCAATTGATGCTCAATAAAAATGAAATTATCAGAGACTTAGCAAATAACAGTAGCTCTACTTCTACATTAAACCCATGGCAATTAAATGCAAACTAATGAATATTTACCCCATACTTGATAAGAAACCCATGGGGATAATAATGGTAAAAAAAAATTCTTGCTGAAACAATATTAAAATTTTGATGTAAAACAAAACATAGAAGTCATCATATATAACTGGACAAATTTAATAACAAATGTACCTATTGTTTTAAAATAAAACTCAAAAGTTTTATTTTAAAAACTATCACACAAAGATGACAGATTATTACATAAACTGTATAACTTAAGGATTTATTCTATGGCCAGTCGATGTAAAATCTATATAAATGAGTCAATACAAAACAAATGGTTTTCTAATGAGAAAAAAAAATATTCCAACTCCATCTTAGCAGAGTGAAATATGAATACACACACACACACACACACACACACACACACACAGGATTTGGTGCTGTGCATGTGTTTAGTGAAGCAAAAGAGCCTGAGCCCATGGCTCAGATTTGGATGGCTGTCACTAAACAATTATAAATATTTAGGAAAAAATAATAAAACAAGTAGTGTGCCACACTTCTAGTGCATCAAATAATTTACACAGAAGAAAAATCATATGTATACTCTGTGTGGAAAAATTCTCACAAGATTAAATCCTCTTTCATACCAGAAAATGCATGCCAGAAAGCAGCACTATGTTTGTATTGCATGTTGGTGGGCCTCCACTCTGAAATCAGAGTTGATTATTCCTCACAAGGTTGCTACTATATAGAAACCTTATGAATATACAAGCTATGAGAAGTCTTTTACTAGGAAGTCACATATTTCACTGTATCATCCAATTCTGACAGGAGAGGAATCTACATATAAATTAATTGTGGGTTGAGCCCCACAGACAGGTGAAATGTAAAGAAACCTTAAAATAAACAAGTTTCAGATAAACCCCAACAGGCTCCATCCACTTACCCTATTTCCAGATAATCAGTTCTCAGTATGAAGCAGAACATTCATATAGGAGAGAAAAACTTCTTTGTTTTTGAAAGTCATCAAAGTTTCTTTTAAAGATCAGATCTAATTGCAAAATAAAACATATTCTGAAGAGACTGTATGAGGAGCTGGTAGCTGAGCACAATGACACGCCTGTCAGCTCATCTACTTGGGGCTGAGGCAGGAGGATTGCAATTGTGGGATGAACAATGACAACTTAGCAAAAGCTATCCCAAAACAAAACAAAACATTCCAAAAAGGGCTGGAGATGCAGCTCAATACTCCATACTGGAAAACGATGTATGTGTGTGAGAATTCCTTCCAAATAGAACCTCCAAGGAGGCCCAGTATGAGAGAACCTTTGTTAGCTGCACCATCCTCATTCACCTTCACAGAGTGATAATTTAAACTCTTTTTGTGATGCATAGAAAACAGACATAGAACACTCAACATTTTATAGACTATGTTACAACCAGTACTCTAATGGAGTTAGTGTTCTAGAATGTCTTGATTATTAGGAAGAATATTTTGGGCGTCTTTCTACTATGGAGCTCTACTAGGAGAGAAGGCAGTGTTCAAAGTTAATAAGGTAAAAAAAAAAAGAAAACAAAAAACAAAGTTAATAAGGTGACAGTTTAATGCATGAGAAAGAGCCCTCTTATAGAACACACTAAAATTTGTATTTCCTTCAATATTAGATTATTATTGGCAAAAATAGTTCTACAAAGTACTTGCTCAAACTTCTTTTCCATTTTTCTTGTGAACTGAGCTCTAGTGATTTGCAGAATTCTTAACATGTCACAGATATTACCATTCTTTGTTATGCATAGCAAAATGTTATTCTAGTTTTCACTGTATTATCTTTTATAACAGGGACAATGCTGATTAATGGAAATTACAAATAATGCTTTTTCTCCAAGGTCACTAGAAAGAATAGACAAATTTTAGTAAAAATAAATTCAGTAAAATAACTAAATATATTTTAAAGATAAACACACTGTTCTACTTCACAGCACATAAAATATTGCCAGTCCAAATCACATGAGTTTAGAGAATTTTAAGACAACTAACCTTGAGAACATATATTTTTTGGCCGGCCAAATAGCTCAATGGACTAAAGTGTGTGCTTCCACAGAGCAAAGCAGCCAGGGTTTGAACCCTAACATGCCATGCCAGCCTCCCCCTGGGGTACACTGAGACAGAGACTGAGACTAGGTATGGTAGCATGTGCCTGCAATCCCAGCACTTGGGAAACTGAATACAGGCAATCACTATGAGTCTGATCTATGTAGTGAGACCCTGTAGACCCTTACTAAGAAACAAAACAAAACAAAAAGTAAAAAAGAACATGTCTTTGTAAGTTAGGGAGAATATTCTCCAATTATATAAAGTAAATATTCTTTCTGTGTGGTGAGTTTATTTAATTTGTAAAGAAGAAAAAAAACGATAACATGTCCATTAAACAGGCACTATATTCTTAATACCTCTTTACTAAAATTTTACTTCCTGAGCATTAATTGCACTGGCTTCAAAAGCATCCCATGGTACTCCCTGGTACAACCAAAGATCATCTCCTGGAGCTAGGAGCCTGGGAGTCTAATGCCTCTTTTTCTTCTGAATTTTGCTCAGATAAAACCAGATGGGACACAGCTGCAGCCCAGCTGCTAACTTTGATTCCCTATGGCTACACTAAAAACAACTGCCCCAGCTTGATCACATGATAATTAAATCCAAATTACTACAGCTCAGGCACACCACGTTAAAAATTAAAACTTGCCAAGAATTCAGAATAAAGAACTATGTTTGTGACGGCATAAGAATTCTGCATGAAGAATTACATTTGTGCCTGTGTTATGGTGTATCTCTATGCACATTTTTCACCTTAAGCTGGGAAAACCAAAAGGCTGATCATATTGTAAACAGGTAAACATTATATTGGCTAAATTATGAAGAGAAATAAGTTATTATGGTCTATTACTCATATAAATATCATTAATAACACAATCATCACATAAACATTGAGAAAAACACTTTCCTCACAACTCACCAGACAAGAAGCTCCTTAACAACAGGGATGTGGCTTAGCAGCATTTCAAACACTGGTCCTAGCAGTGCCTGGCACATAATAAGTGCTTCATACACATTTTTAAATAAATAAGAGGGGACGCTATGGCTGAACCGATAAGGTAGTGACACAAGTAGTTAAATCCCTAATTAGGTGAAAAAAACAGGAGTGATAATTTAAACTCTTTGTGATGCATAGAAAACAGACATAGAACACTCAACATTTTATAGACTATGTTACAACCATTACTCTAATGGAGTTAGTGTACTAGAATGTCTTGATTATTAGGAAGAATATTTTGGGTGCCTATCTACTATGGAGCTCTACTAGGAGAGAAGAGAAGGAAGTGTTCCAAGTTAATAAAAAGTTATAGAATTTAGACACAGACACTGACATCAACATGATCAAAGTCCCCAGTTTTTCAGTAATGTCATTCATCCACTTCAGTAAATGTCCTTTAAAAATATTAAAACTTAGCCGGGCGTGGTGGCGCATGCCTGTAATCCCAGCACTCGGGAGGCTGAGGCAGGAGGATTGTCGTGAGTTCGAGACCAGCCTGAGCTACAAAGTGAGCTT
Source organism: Ctenomys sociabilis (assembly GCA_004027165.1). Taxonomy (NCBI): domain Eukaryota; kingdom Metazoa; phylum Chordata; class Mammalia; order Rodentia; family Ctenomyidae; genus Ctenomys; species Ctenomys sociabilis. The sequence continues at coordinate 38,643 of PVKA01018284.1, forward strand.
AAGGCCAGTCTGAACTGCATAGTGAGACCCTGTCTCAAAAAGACAAAAAAAAAAAAAAAAAAATATTAAAACTTGTCTTGGGCTCACCTACTTCGTCTGTACCAAGTGCAGGAGAGGTACTAAGACTACCAGCAGGCTGCTGTGCAAATCTTATCAGAGAAAGAGGCTGTGGAGACTAAAGATGCATGAGCCCAGCTTCATACTAGAATTCCTAACTCTGAATGATAACTGAATTTCCTGTTGAGATTATGTGATAGGTAGGTTATGCTTCAATAGTATGGTTTTTTAAAAGTTGCTTTAATAAGGGCTAGTCAAATAGCTCAGCAGACTAAAGTGCCTGCTTAGACAAGCACAGGGACTGGGGTTCAATCCCCAGTGAGCCCAGCTGGCCTTGCCCCCAGGGGGACTGAAACTGGGCATGGTAGCATGTACCTGTAATACCAGTGCTTAGGAAGCTGAAAATAGGATGATCACTATGAGTCTGATCTGTGTAGTGACTCTGTAGTCCCTGTACTAAATACATTAATTTTTTTTTTTTTTTTGCTTTAATAGAGTTCAATGCATAACACCATACCTATTGCTATAGGACCTGGCAGAGATGCTACCTACACTACTCTCTAGCCGCAGGGTCAGAGGACAGCAGAGCACAGCTTCTCAGTAGTAGGAGAGTTAAGGGTAAGCCACAGGGACAAAGCCCAAACAACAGGCAATGGGGCCAAGGGAGGAGCATCAGAGAGGTAACATAACTTGAGTTCCCAGGAAACACAAAGTACAACCACAAATCAAAGGCTTGATAATGTAACACTTATCACCGCAGATGGCCATCTGCTTTGAGTCTGGTTGGGGATGTAATTCCTCCCTTCTTGCTGGCAGCCATTTCAGGAGACCTGGGTGGCACTTCTGGCAACCTGCCCAAGGTGGTCCTTCCCTGAGTGTATTTTGGCAGGAACAGAAAGGTACTGGGTAAAGGAAGTGGTTTGGTGAACATTACTGGATTTTTCATGTAACCCAAACCAAAGTACTTAGAAAGGCATTGTAAAGGGCTTGCAATGTATTTACTCAGAAAAAGAAAGAACTGCCACACACTTGATATGTGAAAAGAAGCCTTGAAAGCAGACACCTACTCACCAAGACCAAACACTAATTTAAGATGGATAAACTGAAATAACATGCAACAGCACAACCACATGAGAGCTCTGGTGTATGTAAATTTGCTTGCTTTTCAACCACTGATATCCTGTTTCTGAAAATGTATTCCTAGCCTTCCTTCTTGAGCAGAAACCCAATCAGTTTCTGACAGCTCTTTCCCAAACAGCTGCCTTTCATTTAATTTCATTTAGTGTGCACGCCGTTTCAAGTTGCATGCACAAGCATACTGTGAAGAATTCATTTTCTCTAGTTTCCTGGTGACGATAAAAGAATTTAATAATAAAAAAGTTGAACTTTGGCCCGAAATGTTGCTGTCCTGCTGAAATGGTGACTTATACAAGTGGAAGTGATCCAAAGGTTATTTGGTGTCGTCCCCCCCACTATGCAGAAAAGAGCCTGCACAGATCCTTTCATATAATTATCTCACTTGACTTTTTAAAATCTTGTAAGACAATTTCCACATCCTTATTAAATAAATTTGGTCCAGACCTCGATAATGTGAAAAATGAACTTCCCTAGGGATAAGTGCAGAGGAGGAAAAAAGGGCTTAGGACTCACGAACTAGAGCTACTCAGATAACAGAATTAAAAAATGAGTTTGGTCCTAAAATGCAAATATAGAACATCAGGGAAGAGGTCTATGGAGGAAACTGGGCTCTTCAAAGGCAGAGACACAATGGTGCCTAGTAGTTTCGATGATGGGCTTTAAAATTTAAAAACCATGAATTCAAGTAGTGCTGATGCCACACTAAGGTACAGTTCATTTACCTCCAAAACAAGTATTGATCACAAAATTCCTTAGGCTCTTATTATAGTCAGGCTATTCTATGTGCTTTACACACTTTAGATAATTGAGAAAATTTTATATGATAAAGTTGTTCAGACCAAATAATATTTTTAAGGAGCCTGACACAGTCCTAGGGTTCAATAAGTACTACTATTATTATTTATTTTTATTGTAAGTACTATTTCCACTTCTGCTCAGGGAAACTAAACTCATATTTGAACCCAAAAACCTAAAGAAACAAACCTAAAACAAGTAATGTCACTGTACTCTCTCTCTCTGTCTGTTTCCCTTCCCTCCAACCCAGAAAACAACCCTTGAAAAGGGAGAAGATTCCATTTGCCCTTGCACCTAAGTGACACAGAAGGCACCCTTGTAATAGTGTAGAAACATCCATTTCTCACTTCACAGTCAGTCACTCCAGTTCTTCTCACATCTCTTACGTCCCTTGTAACTTTCTTTGAATTTCTAACCCATCAGAACCCTGAGTGTCCCTTGTGAGTATACCTCAAAGAGGAGACCCGGGCTACCCTTCTAGATAGCTTTGTCCTTACTTTCAATTTGCCCATCTCACCAAGGACATGCTCCCTTTCTCGGTCTCTCAGTAGCTGCTGAAAGTGAATTCCCTTGACAGTGGCATCTGTGTACTTCAGTGGAATTGGGCCTACATTTCCAATCCATTGATAGTATGTAAATTTCAGCACATCTCTAAGTAATAAAACCAGAGCTCTCGTTTGATCTTTCCATGTTCAGGGCAACTACAATTGAAACACAAGGATGATACAACTCAAGGGTGATGATGGAGTCATTTTTTCCAAGAGATTTTTCCCTTTATGCAGAAGAAACATCTATTGTAAAGTTTAAAAGAAATTGCTTCATATTGAGGGTGAACATACAAGTATTTAGCATCTGCCTAATAAGATATCAGGGGGGGAAAAACTGAATTGGCCCTGTTGAAAGAAATCAACAAAAAAACACTTTAAAGCACAAAACCAGATGAGTGCAGGCCCTGTACGGGAGTGAGACCACCTGGGCTGCCGGATTCTGAAGCAACCCAGACCCCAGGACCAGCCTGTGACTGAGAACGCCCAGGCCGCCAAATCCCGAATCAACCCAGAGAGCAAGCCCAGCATGGAACCCTTCAGCACAACTCCTTGCAAAGAGGCTAGAGACAGGACCCACCCAGCTGATTCAGGAGCAGAACATCTTACCAGGGTGGCACAAAGGGTTCACCTGCAAGGCTACAGCAGAATAAAGTGGAGCACAGCAGCCAGAACCAAGCCACATCCACTTGGAGGAGTCTGAAGTTCATAGTTCCTGACCTGCTGCTAACGTTATAACTCTAAGCTCTACACAAAAGGGCAAAAGTCAGCGGTATACAAAATGACAAAGAGAAGGAACAAAAAGCAGTCTCAGGCAGGCCCCAAGTCCACCCAGTACAAATGCAGAAGACACTAGCATAGAGGAAAATGGAAATCACACACCTGAACTCTCTGAAATAATAGCGTTGGAAGTAAAGAAACAACTGCAGAAAGGTATAGAAGAAATCAGATCAGAAATAATTTCTGAATGAAAAAATGTAGTGACAACTATAATCAAAGAAGTACTAAGTGCTTCTAAAGAATACACTGATAAAAAATATAACAGAATATTAAAATGATGGAACCCCTGAATAAGCAATACAGGAAAAAAATAGAAAGTATGAAACAGATCCAAAGTGATATACAGGAAATTAAAACCTGGATCACAAGCTGGCAAATCCGTTTGAGTGAAAGTAAAAACAAGACTTTCTGACCTTAAAGACACTATTACAGCTAGTGAAAAAGTAAGCAAAGATCTCTTAAAGATAACTAGGATGCAGGAAAAAAATAATTCAATACCTTTGCAAGACAATGCAAAGATGAAGAAAGAAGGAGTCAATAAAAGTGGTATAAAAATATGGGCAGAAGTAAGAGCAGAAAACTTCCCAAATATGGGGCAACAATCTGACATTCAGTAACCAAAGCATATAGAACTCCAAATAACATCAACCCAATGAAAACCACTCCCAGACATACAATAATCAAGATCCCAGAAATTCAGCACAGGAACAGTATACTAAAAGCCGCTAAAGAAAAGAAACAGATCACATTTAAAGGAAAACCCATCAGAATAACGGCAGATTTCTCTTCATAAACCATCAAGTCAAGAAGAGCATGGAGCAAAGTACTTCAAGTCTTGCAAGAAAACAAATTCCAACCCAGACTGACATACCCTGAAAAACTCTCTTTCAAGTATGGAAGTAAAATACTTCCATCACAAAGAACAACTAAAGAATTTCATGATGACAAAGCCAAGCCTACACAGACTAGCAAAATGATCACAACCCCATGAAGGAGAATGGAAAGAACTCACCAAATAGGGCAAACAATTAAACACAGGAGAATAAGAGGTATACAATTGTAGGCTTTCAGTTATTCTTTTGTACACAGCAGCAAAATATTTCCATCAGCACACTCTACAAATGGACTTCTCTTGCACCCTATGGGTCATGATTCCATATGGGTCTACAGGGTGGATTTTAAGGAAATAGCTGTACCTCAGTCCCACAAGTGACAGCTGGCCACCAGTAAGTGTCATGGTCATTATCCATGTCCACAACACACTAGAACTTTGTGCAATATCCTTCCTATCCCTAAACTGTCAGAAGTGATGGTCATTTATTTGTCATTCCAGCATTTATCTTATGTTTTATTCTTAGTATTTCTTTACTATCATGAAAACTTCTTGGTTCAATTGTTTTTAAACATTTATTTTTTAATTAATTAGTATTTAATTTTCTGAATATTGCTTAATCTTAATTTTTGTTTTAAGATTTATACTATATCTCTGAATTACAATTTATCTAAAAGACATCATATAATATCTTCTCCTAGTATTAGAAAGTTTAAAAAGTATATTTCCATTTTCGGTTGACTTTATATTTCTTATTCCCTGTCCTTTATACACACTTACACACACAAATATATGAAAAAAAAATACATGTATAACCCGACATAAGATTGGTACTGTTTCATAGAGATCTTCAATGACCTTTAAATAATGGTTCATCTAATACATCTTACATAGTCCTGCATAAGTATCACTTCGAGAGTTCTTTATTGTTCATCCAGGAGCATACTCCAACTTCTCTTGCCTTTTGAATTATCCTCTTTGTTATTTCCTATATGCTACGTCTGCAGGTATTAAAATATTTCAAGTTTGTATAACTAAAAAATATTTTACTTTTAATTTTCAAAGGTGTGTTTGCTAAGTATAAAATTCAAAGAGGATAGATCTTTTTTTTTCTTTCAGTCCTTTAATTAGTCTAGTTTCTTACACACTTGTTCCTTTTTTTTTTCTATCTAATGTGGAATAAGATGCTATTTAATTTTGTTCTTCCATAGCTTATATTTTTTATGTATATGCTTTAACCATTTTTTTCTTTATGATAAGTTCTGGACAATTTCATTTTTGTGTATCTTGGTATAATTTTATTTAAATTTCTTGTGTAAAAGGTTCACTTTTCTTAGAAATGAGGTATTATAAGTTGAACTAAATTCAGAAAT
>PVKA01018285.1:0-44021 GCA_004027165.1 Ctenomys sociabilis
TTTTTTTTTTTTTTTTTTGCAGTACCAGGGATCAAACTCAGCACCTTGTGTTTTCCAGGCAGGCCCTTACACCACTGAGCTATATCCCTTAGCATGCTGGGATTTTTTTGATCTATTTAACATAGTGTTAAGAAAAACTGGAAAATCTAGCTAACAAACCTAGGATATTCATGGATATTATTGCTTAGGACAAGACTAAATTTAAAAATTAAGTTAAATAATAATCCAAGTGGTACCTGGCTCTGGTAGAAATTCACATGAAGAGTGCTCTTCCGGCTCCTGACCCACGGAAGCCCGGATGCATTCTGTGGCTGTCAGCTCCTAAGGTTGTGCCCATTTGTAGGCAGCAAAATCAAATTGATGTCCTGATTAGAGATTGAACTCTGAGGGCTCTCTTCTCCCAGGCAGGTGTTCCAAGCCATGAAAATCCTCATCTGTGACACAGCAATAGTCACACCCATTCACTAAATCTGTCCCATTGAACTCAAAGACCCCTTCTGCCCAGTCCTATGATTTCAGGGAGAGGAAACCCAGGCAAATGCCCAGGCAGACACAGAGCCAGAGCTCAACAGGATTTCCTTGGGGATTGTCACATCATTGCTGGACTCTTTGTTCTTTCCACCAGCTCAGAAGGGGCTACGCTGGGGCCTGGCCCAGTTCCCTATTCCCTTGAATAGGGAAGGTTCTGGTAACAGCGCTTTTTATAGAAGAAGAAATCAGAATCTGGGACTACCAGGCACAAAGCCTCTGACATGCTGCCTATGTGACTTTGCTGCTGGCATCAAGAGATGAGAACTGCTCTTTCCAGAATCAGCATGGGACGGGGAGTCAAGGGTCTCCAACTCTTGGAAGGTCTTTCAGAATACACTGGAAATGATTTCTTCAAGCAAAAGGAAAAGGTACCCAGGGATCACACTGTCTCGATCCAATTTGGGCTTTGTTGGTTAGAAAGATTTAATCAATATCCTAAAGCAGCTTCATTGTAGACAAGTCATGTCAGTCACTTATTCTAAAACGTCCCTGGTCTGCAGCTCCAGAGGGCTGACTCCAGCCGTCTCCACTCTATTGAGCTCCCAGGGTTGGCTGTGCAGGGTGTGGGGAAGGCAGCCGCTCCAGGCCAGGGTTGTCAGCAGCTTTCTGAGAAGGGAAACCCTAATCTGCAGCAGTCACAGAGTCCCTCAGTGTGAGGCGCTCTTCCTTGGCTGACATCACTGGACACCGAGGGGGAAGAAATTCGCAGCAGCACCTTGTCAGGCCTGGTCCCCACCTCACAGGCGGGCACAGGAACACAAGGAACTTTGGGAGTAGAGGCAAGCTCCAGCATGCCGCCAGCACCCTGAGGGCCTTTGATTTGATTTTAACACGGTTGCATGATGTCCAGAACGGAGCCTCCCAGTTAGCCCTGAAGCTCCCAGGGTGAGGGTAAGGTTCAGCCCCGGCTGAGGACCCCGACCCGCACCCCTAGACCTGGCCTGTCAGCGGCTCCTGGGTGAGTGCAGAGTGCTGCCTTGTTTAGGCAGAAGACTTGGTGATGCCTAAATGCCAGAATGTGGGCCACTGGGACCCACACAGACATGCTTTAAAGTACAGCTTCTAGGGCTCACCTCCACCCCCTCCCGAAGTCTGGGGCTCCAGGAATTCTGCTTGGGACAGAAGGGCCTCTCTAGGGAATCTTGAAGGCACCTCCTGGCCTGGGAAGTAGATAGAAGTGATTTGATTCGGATCTATTCCTCTAGGATAGAAGGGATCCTAACAAGAGGAAGGGGAGCTATAAACCTGTACCTAGCAAGGTTCCTAGGTCATGAATGAAAACAAGGGTTGAGCATGCGGAGTGATTGAGGGACTGGAGGGAGATGTTGCCCAAGGGGATCGGGTCCGAGCCCTGATTTGCTTTGCCCTGAAACAGAGCTGATACCTCCCACCCCAGGATCACTCTGAGCAGAACAGGAGCTGTGGTGGTAGAGGGCACGACTGGTGGAACCATACCCATAGTTCTTTGTGCCTGGGCACGCATGCATGGCCACAGCTGTGGGTGTGCAAGGAGACAGCAGGAGTGCAGCTACCTGCAGAGCCCACTGTGGTGCTCAAGGGCAAAGTGGAATGTGGGCGAGCAGGAAAGCAATTAGAAGGTAGCTGAGGGTGCAGCTGGCACAGGAAGGAGGCGGTAGGAGAGGCTGGCGGGAGCCAGCTTGCAGAGGATCAGAGAAATGGAAAGCCTGTTGTTCCCCAGAACCTGTGTGAAAAAATAGAGGGAGGGGGAAGGAAATGCTGCTCCTCTGGGTCGAGGAAGGGGAGAAAACACTGAAGAGGCTAGCCCTGGACTCTGCTTCAGCACTGTCAGCCAGATAAGCCACAAATAGCTGGCTGGCTTCCTCCCCAGCTAGACAGACTGGGAACAGGCAAGGTCATGAAAGATGCATCAGAGCTGAATGTGAGTGATCTGCAGGGTCCTGGGGTGCCCCGCCAGGGAGCTTGGGTGAAACCTGGTCTGGGCTTGTGGAGGCTCCTGAAGGAAGTCTCCCCTCCCCCACCCCCAGGCAAGGCCATGGGGGAGAGGGGCTTGATGGGGAAGGTCCCGCCCCTGCTGGGTCTGTGGGAGAGCAGGAGGGGCCCGGACTGTCTCACCTGCATCAGCCCCGACCTGAGCCCTGTCAGGGTTGCCCTGTGGGTGCCATCACTGATTTATTCACTTGGGACACACCTGCTTTGAGCTGAGCGGGTTGGCCACGCAATCTGCAAGGTCCAAAACAAAATGAAAATGTAAGAAGACCTTAGTTCAAAACCCAAAGAAAATCCAGACATGGTGGTGCATACCCCCTAGTACCAGCACTTGGGAGGTGAGTCAGGACAGCCACTGTGAGCTAAAGGCCAGCCTGGGCTACCTTGTGAGACCCTATCTCCAAAAACCTCCCTAAAACAGCCCTCCAAATCTCAAAGAAAAAGTGTTGTTAGAAGTACTAAAACAAAGATTTTTCCTTTTTCTTTTGTTTTCTTTCTCCACTTGTACTTTATACTTGCCATTTAATGCATTCTAAGTACAGAAAAGTTAAATTTAAAATTTTAAATTAACATGCATTTTCTTGTTCATATTTCTATTTCTTGTGCAATGCCCATTTAGAATGCAAATATAAGAGTATTTAACTTGTATGTGGAATCACTGAAATGACACAATTCGTATTTTTTAGGCTGTGTATGGAGATGTGTTTTGTTCTTAGTGAGAGAAAACCCGCACAAAGCCGAGGCAGCTGCTTCTGCTTCCCTTCCCACTGAGCGCATGCTCGGCCTCCTGCCTTGTGCTGGCAGAGAGCAAGGCTGAGTTTGGCAGAGGCTGGGGCTGCCTCCCCAGCCCTAGGCCATGGCTTTGCAGGCTGCTGCAGGAGCTAGTAGTGCCTGTGACTGCGCTAAGGCTGATTCAGACAGGAAGTGCGTCCTGCCTGGGCTTAGATGTGACATTATCTTGTCAGCACTCAGAGCCCAGCTGAGCTCTCAGGTGGCTGTTTTGTTTTGTACTAGGGATTGAACTCAAAGCCTGTGCAATGTGCTACATCCCCAGCCCTCTTTCATATTTTATGTTGAGACAGGGTTTTGTTAAATTGCCCAGCTAGGCTCAGATTTGTGATCCTCCTGCCCCGGCCTTCCAGAGTGATAGGATTATAGATATGTACCACTAGGCCTGGCTCCATGGCTCCTAGGGGTCTCTCATAGGTCTGTTATAGGCAAGTACAACCCTCAGAAGTAGATGATAGCAGTATCCTCATTTTACACATAAGAATTCAGGGATATGAGAGGAAGTGACGTCAGTGAGGGGTAGGGCTATTTTCCCCTTCAGGATTGTCCAGCTCCAGAACTTATCCTTATTTGATTTTTGTTTTTGTCTTATTGAAACAGTGTCTCACTATGTAGTTCAGACTGGTCCTAAACTCAGTTTGTAGCCCAGGCTGGCCTCAAACTTGCAACGATCCTCTTGCCTCAGCCTCCCAAGTGCCAGGATGATAGGCTTGTGCCATTACACTTCGCTCAGAACTCACCCTTTAAACCTGAGAATTACTACTTGAGCCAAAGGGCTGGAGTACTTGAGATTGCAAGTAGTCTTGGTTCTTGGAAAAGAAGAGTATTCCACCTCACACTATACAACTCCTACCAAGAAAACAAAATCCCAGTCTTAAACATATTGAAATTCGAAAGCACTAAAAATTTTGGAAAGCATTCTTTTAATCCTGGCTTAGGAAAGACAATTTAAAAACCATGGAATGCAAAATAAAAGATCAACAAAATTATGTAAAGCTTTTTAAGCTTCTCTATAGAAGAATCCAGGAGAAGCAAGGTATTAGGAAAACTTCAGATCTGGGAAATATTTGCTTCTTAATTGATAAAGACTTAGTATGCCTAAAATAAGATATCTGACAAATCTTACAAATTTGCAAGGAAAAGTGAAACACTGCTATAGAAAAACAGGCAAGGTCGTACAACTGGTAATTCACAAAGAATTGTTAAGTGGCATGACACATAGGAAAAGATGATTTACCTCAAATGGTATGTATTTTACCACAAACTTCAGGGGAGCTATGCGCACACACACACACACACACACACACACACATACCATATAGATGAGTTTGGATGTTTAGAGAGCCTCATTCATTCGTGTCTTTTTTTTTTAATTTTAGGGAAGGGTCTACAGAGTGTTCAGGGTCTCACTACCAGATCAGACTCATAGTGATCCACCTGTTTACAGCCTCCCAAAAGCTGGGATTATAGGCACGCGCCACCACACCCAATCTCAATTGCTCTCTCAGTGCACCCACGGGGGTGGGAGTGGAGGACCAGCATGGCAGGCCTGGGGATCGAACCCCAGGCCCTTGTGCCTGCTTGCGGGTGCTTTAATCCACTGAGCGATTTGTCCAGCCCTAATTCATTTGTGTCTTGATGGGAGCAGTCTTCTGTCTGTCAGCATCTTTATCCCCAGGCATCTGTGTGGGTCCCTTTTCCCTACTGTGGCACTTCATCTAATGTGGTCCCCACAGACCCTGTTTCGTTTTACCAGGCTTTATATAATATCACATGGCACTCTGTAGCTTCCGTGTGTGTCTTCTGTCTCTTCCCACTGTCCCCAGACTGTAAGCCCTGTAAGGCTAAGAATGCCTTTTGTCCACAGCTGGCACCTGAAAGAGGCCCCAGGAGCACTCAGAAGGCACTCCATGAACATCTGACCACATGACTGGAATTCCCAGGGGGGTACTTCATCAGTGTGGCAGAGCGGAAAACGCAGACCATTTTACCCAGAAATTCTACTGCAAGAAAATTGTCCTACAGATACACAAGGAAAAATTTCTATGGGCTTAGTGCCTTATGTAGAAATCACCCCCAGAAAGATTTGCTTGAATAAATCTGGGGTACACTCATGCAATAGAACACTACACACATCTCAAAGGAATGAAGCTGCTCAGTAGAGATAGACATGATAGAAACACTGATACAGATATGGACGGGATGCCTTCATGGACAGAAGCTTATTTCAGAATAGAGAGTATGTGGGATGATTCCGCTTATTTCAGAATAGAGAGTATGTGGGATGGTTCCATTGTTATTAAAAAAAAGGAGAAGTATCCGAGCATACTCTGGGCATGCTTGGAAGGAGCCCTGTGTGAGCCACTAGCTCACAGGGTTTGCTAACCCTGGGTTTGCTTTTCAGAGAAGGGTGGAAAACTTTTGCTCCAGCTCTGTCTATCTGTTTAACGTTAGAATGTTTCTTGTATCACTTTCTAGCTTTAATAGAGGATTAATTATAGATTCCCTCCAAATGCTCATATTTGTAATTATAAAGTGCAAATTAAGGTAAATCTAGGGACTGGCAGGGCCATGAGCCCATCCTGGCAGAGGAGACCTGACAATCCTGGGCACAGAGGATGCTTCTGGAAATTCCAGCTGGGTATGCTTAGCGTTGGTCATCATCACCCCATGTACCCACTGCAGCTGCCCCAGGCAGCCGCTGTCCAGAGAAAGCCTTCTCTTGGGCAAGTGAGGCTGGGACAACAGTGGATGCCAGGTGCCGCAGCCTGTTGCACGCTGAGCTGACCTCATAGAAGAGCAGCTCTTTTGACAAACACAGTTGGCCGTTCTCACCCTGTTGCAGCTTTTGCTTGCTGAGAACCCAGTATCGGGTCCTGAATGAGCAGCCTCCCATGCAGCAAGCTTGGTCATGACTGTGTTCAAGGTCCACCTGCAATCCTTTAAAAAGTCCCCAAGCTTCATGTGGGGGTACCTGGTTTTATGTTGCTGTAGTTTTACATGGGACATCTGATTTGCAGAGTATCTGTGTGTCAGGTTACACAAAACAGCAAAACTCATGGTTGCATTTAGGACCATGCAGAATACACTGTGTGGACACTCCTGGATTCAGCCAGCTCTAGAGCAGAACAGAACTAGTCACTCAGCAAATACCAATGATCTATGTGTCCCTGGCTGTTCTAGACTTGAAAGTAGAGCAGAGAACAGGAGAGAACAAACACCCCTGACCCCAGAGAGCTCACATCCCAGAGCTTCGGAGGACACAAACAGGACAACAGGCTCCTCATCTGAGATTGGGAAACACAACTGCACTCACCCACTTCTCATCTTTGAAGCTGAGAGACATTAACAGTCAGTAGAAACAGTTCTACTTGCTTCTGGAGGAGAAAAAAAAAATAGGTCATGGTTGTCCTTGTATGTTGCTGTGGCTATTCTGTGGCTGTCCTTTTCGTGGAGTCATAGGCACCGTGGGACATGTGTTGAGATTGGTTTTCATTTAAAATGTCAGGCATGGCCTCGGATCTGCTGAAGCTGGTATTTATCACTGGAGTGGCGGTCACCTTTCCATCTAGCCGCATCTAAGGGAGCTGAGCCGGGCACCACACACCACTGGTGAGTGCTGAGGCTCTCCTGGCATTGGTCCACCAGTGTGGATGAAGGCAGGAGCCACAGACAAAGTCCACCTGGAAAGAGGAAGAAAAGCTTCAACATTCCAAGGGGGCTGGTGTAGCAGATCCATGCGATGGCTTGGGATTGCTATGAAGATATCCTGTCATCTCATTGCAGCATTTTTTCCCCTTTTCCTGGCACATAAAATAATGATGTGTCTCACAGCAAATGTGATAAAAATGGCGGTGTGACAGATGGCAATTAGTGCTTTGGAGAAGCACAACATAAGAATGAGGGGCTTTGCAGTTTTGAAAATGCCATTAGAGAAGTCCACACTATCATTCCAATCGATGATGTCATTATTGCACTATTGAGCCAAGGACAGTTTCTTATCAAGGGCCTCCTGGCTCCTCAAAGTGGGGGGCCCCCCAGGCACGATAACTGGGGAACCAGCTGATGCTAACTTTGAACACAGGTGGAAAGTCTTTAGAATTCCATAGGCTTTGGCTTGCTTTGGGGGAACCAGCCAGAGAACTGTGTCTTGGTCCATAGTCTATTAAATTGATGCAGGGAATCTCATCTAGTTCACCTCAACATGAAATACCCCATCAGAGTCTTGTCTACTACACAGCTTTCACGCTATATCGAGTTTTTTTAAAGATATTTAATATTTGCAGAAGTATTGACCTTATATATTTAATGTTCATGGTCCCCTCTAAAATTTCTACCATTTTGACCCTGGGTCAATATCATAGGGTCTTTCTGATGAACACACCATTATTTGGTAGCTTTTTCCCATGGTTGAAATGATTTTTAAAATCTGTCATCATGCCTGTCAGCTTTCCCACTGCTAGGCTAGAGAAGCTCAGTGATTGGGTAGCACAAGGCTTATGGGGATAGATCATGCTGCAGTACGCAGATTTGTCATTTTTATTGCCACTGTGGACAAATGGGGTCCTAACTGGACTGTGCTGCTCAGTGAGGCGGAGAGGTTCTGGTCACCTTGACTGGTCCTGGCCTCTCCCGGAGCAGGCATGCTCAGTGGTCAGAGAAGTGGCAGGTGAGTTGGGAAATGTCGACCACAGAGAAACCAACTCCTCACAGACACCTGGGAACTCTGCCTCTTAGTCTTTGCTGTCACCCTGAGTGGAACACTCGGGAATCTGTTGATTCAATAAGGAGAGGGTATGCATAAGAGGCACTGTTAACAGCCTGGAGGCCAAGAATGGAATTCAAAGAGCTTGGAACAACCAGATGAAACGGCCTTTGACACACAGAGTAGAACAAGTGTGTGCTGTTACACAAACAGAAACAAGGGTTTGCATATGGGGGGAGGAGGGGAAGGGTGCATGTGGGTCAAGGCTTCTCGCAGACCATGTGATCCTAGACATTCATGGCTTGCTGAGTTTGTTCATGAAAGAAAGACAGCACTGCCCCTCCTGCAGCCTTGTCACCTCCTGCAGCACTGCCCCTCCTGCAGCCTTGTCACCTCCTGCAGCACTGCCCCTCCTGCAGCCTTGTCACCTCCTGCAGCACTGCCCCTCCTGCAGCCTTGTCACCTCCTGCAGCACTGCCCCTCCTGCAGCCTTGCCATCTCCTGCAGCACTGCCCCTCCTGCAGCCTTGTCACCTCCTGCAGCACTGCCCCTCCTGCAGCCTTGCCATCTCCTGCAGCACTGCCCCTCCTGCAGCCTTGTCACCTCCTGCAGCATGCGCTGCAGAGAGCCAGCAGAGGTGCGGGGTCTAGTCCCGCTCTCACCATGCCATGTAGTAGGTGCAAAATAAATGTCACTCTGACTAAATGACAGTCCCCAGGAAGGGCACAATAGGACTCTGGCAAAAGCACTCAGAAGGCAGAATAAGAAGTGTGGGTCAGACAGCATCACAGCTGTAGGGAGGACATGGTCGTGGGTAGCAGCCCTAAGTGGGGCTCTGGGAGTGTGTCACCAGGCTGCCTGGACTCAGCTGGGCTGTCCTCCCGGGCCTGCCTGTGGAGGCCATTAGTGAGTTTAGAACCCCACTCTGATCCCAAAGAACCCCAGAGGCATTGGAAGCGGCCCGGGAGGCATGGCCCAGACAAGTGAAGCCATAGGTGGAAGTTCCGGTGGAGGACAAAGGCCTTTGCAGAAGCTGAGGTGACTTCATTACTGCGGCCTGTTTTAGAAACATTTCCAGTGCATACCCTGCCATGGATATCTATTTTATTTTCTCTTTTACCTCAGGGGAAAGCACTTGGGGCAGCCACATTCCCTACCCCACAGCCTGCTGTCTTAGTGCCGTGTCACTGTGTTGCAAATCACCACTTCCATAAGGGCTTCAATCCACGTGAAGCTAATACCTCATTGTTTTGACAGGGGCAGGAGACTGACAGCGGTAGGAGGGGGTTCCCAGCTCAGCCCCTCACAGAGCTGCCTCTCGAGTGAAGCAGAGCTGCCTGTCTCTCTGAGGTGCAGGGTAAGCACCCATGGCTGTTGGCAGAATTCAGCTCTTTGTGGGACTGACGTGCTCACTTTCTGGTGGATGTCACTCTGCAGCTCCCTGCCATGGGGCCCTTTTGTGGTGTGGGACAGGGCTGTCACAACACAGCAGTTCACATTTTCAGAGCTAGTAGAGGATCTCTTACTCCAGTGTGCTCAGACGGAGTGGTATGTGACAGATGGCAGTCGGGGTTTGGCTGCCCGTCACTGTGGCTGCAGGGACAGTGTCTGTCGTCTGTGGGCTAGATGCAAGTTGCGGGCCACCTTGCTCTTGGGAGGAGATGGTGTGAGGGTGTGGCTTATCAGGGTCACCTTCCAACGCAGCTGACAGGCCATGCCATTGTCATTCATCATGACCAGGCCCCTTGATTTTTAATTTTGAAACTTGGATTTTCCACTCCACTCTTAATCCCTTTTGTATTCTTTGCTTGAAGCCACCTCCATCCACACTTGGGGTGGGTGTCGCAGGCGTGATTTATGCACTTAGGGATGTGTGAGCGTATCCCCGTGGAAATTTGCTGTTAAGTCACAGGAATGACTCTCTGCTATAAATCTCATTCTCTTTCATTCTTTTTTTTCACTCAACATTAGGCTTAAAGATTTATTAACATTGTCATGTGAAGCTCTTGCTTTATGTTCTCAAAGATGAAGGTGGGCTGACACTGGGCAGGAGGATTAGTAACTAGCTTTTTTGCTTTCCAATAGGCCTGTGGCATCTTTTTGTGTCAATACACATTTGTTTCCCTTATCTCTTTTAACCATAGCATAATTTTCCATTTAAGGGATTGAATTCTTGTCTTCTCATGCCTGGAAGGTCTTTTGGAGGACTAGGAGGGATTCTTTGGTTGACTTGAGCACAAGTCAATCCTGGGCCAAGTGCCACCACCCCAGAGCTCGTGATCTCCCTATCTCTGGAGCTATATGACCACCACCTCTGCTGTCCCACATCTATGTGTCTGCTTCTCTCTCTGGCTCGGCTCCCTGGCCTTGGACATGCCCATAGCAAATCTACACATTTGAAGCCCAAGCCCCATCTGGTTCCACCCATAGCTCCATCTGGTTCCACCAATTGTCCTCCTCTCCCAGATTTAAACAGTAGGCCCCATCTGATTGGCTCCCAGCCAGCCAATGAATTTTCTGGCTCTAAGTCACATGGCTAACTATAGTCCAATCAGAAGAAGCTATGAATGATCATGGTTCCCATATACTCAAAGCCCTTAGCTAACAGTTTATTACTTCACTGAGTCCTTCTCTGACTACTGCAGAGTTTGCAACCCTAATGACCATCAAGAGTTAAGCTGTAACATACGTGGCTTGAAGACCTTGTCAGCATTCAGACCCAGGTGTCTACACCACATGGTCCATGTCTGGGTCCTGTAATCTTGCTGATACCTGCCATTGTGGCAGTGACAGTGACGGCGACAGTTCATGTTTGTTATACTTCTGCATAACAGGTTTCTCAGTGTGTGAAGTTCTATGACCTTTGCTATCTTGAAGAGGTGGCTTTCTGGTAGCTCCTTTGGAAAAGTGCTTGGACCTACCTGAAGGGAGATCCTGGGATGAGGTCCAGCCATCTGCCTGACCCTAGAGCCTGTGGGTGGGGAAGGAAGATGCAAAACTTCAGGGGTGGGCAAGAGGCCCAGCTGGTAAAGACCATGGCCTGGGACTTGGGCCAGGAATGATCTTCTAGTACCACTTGGAAGGGCCCATGACATGCGTCCACAAATTATACACCCCCAAATAAGCCAGCTTGCATCAACAAAGGCTGGCTGCTACTCTTCAGGGAAATGCTTGCAGCTATGAATCTGGAAACTGGAGCAAGCTCGTTTGCCATCGACAAATATTGAGTTCTTAATGGCTCTGTTTGCTGTTGGCAGGCGTGGTGGGTACAGAGAAGCAGCACTGCTGATGAGCTGACAAGATAGTCTATGAGACTCACTCAATATGAAGTTGAAATATAATAAAAATATCGATAAATCCTGACATGTGGTGCATACCTGCAATTGTAGTACTTGAGAGGCTGGGGCAGAAGGATTTCAAGTTCAAGACCAGCCTGGGCAACTAAGCAAAATCCTGTCTGAAAAAATATGTCATTTCCCAAGCACTTGCCATGCGCCAGGCAGAGTTTAAGCACAAGATCTGTAAGTACCCATGGGTTCTGTCATCTCTCAGAGCTAGGTACTCTCATCCCCATTTCTCAGGGGAGGAGGAGAGGGTCAGAGAGGCTTGGGGTTGCCAGAAGCCTACAGGTAGGGAAAACCACACAGGTGCTTTCAGACTCCTGCTCACCCTCATAGCCCCTGCCAGATGGAACCCCAAGAGTCTGTGGAGGTGAGGGGTTGGATCGCATGTACCCAGAAGTGATGTGATACACTTGGGCTGCCCGCAAGGCTCTGGGCATTGTAAAATGATCTAATTTTCTTCCGATGTTTCTTAAGATGCTTTTCCAAGGTCAGATGAGGTCAGGAGTGCAAAAGTGAGAAAAGACTTCTGGGAAGGGTCTGGGGAGACAGCTCAGAGGTCTAAGCACCAACCTGGCAAGTGCAAGGACCCGAGTTTGGTCCCCGGTGGTACCACATGCTGTGCTGGCCCTGAAACTTTGGGTGTGGTGGGACACCCTATAATCCCAGTGCTGGGGAGGCTGAGACAGGAGGCTCCCTACAACTGAGCTGGGTAGTGAGATCCTGTATCTAATAACTGAAAAAAAAGACTTCTGGGAGGAGTAAGATGAGTGTGGGGCCAAGCTGAAAGCACAGAGGTGGATGTGGAGGAGTGTCGCTGCTCCCAGGGTGGTCAGGAGTATTTCCCTATGGTCAGGAAGGACAAAGGAAGCTGAAGGGCTCACTGGACAGAGCCTGGAGCCAGGCAGCCGTCCCTACCTGAGCATCTCCAAGTGTTAGAAAAGGGGTCACTGTGCAGTGGTTCTGTTGCCCTGTGGGGTCCTACAGGTTGTCCAGTTAGTCACACAAAACACAGCCAGCTGATGGCCGAGTGGCACAGAAGATATCCTTGCAGCCAGCTGGAGTGGCCAGTATCTGATTCTTCCCTTCAAAGCTTGCTTTCTGCTACTGCTCATTCTCCATCTACTCTGATTACAGGTTCCCTTCTGAAGGCAAGGGTGACCTGCTTGGGACAATCTAGGAGAAGCAGGGGAACAGGATTAGTGACCTCCTGGAGGGACTCTGTCTATTATTGGAAGTTTGTTCTTTTTTGAAAAAATATATTTAGTACAGGGTCTACAGGCTCTCACTACACAGATTGGACTAATAGTGCTTCTCCTGTTTTCAGCCTCCCAAGTGCTGGGATTACAGGTGCGCACCACCACACCCAGTCTCAATCGCCCTCAATCCAGTCTCAGCGCACTGTGGGGATGGGGCTGGTGTGGCAGGTTTGTTATTTCACTCCTGGGTGTTGCCATGTTCTCCATATGCACAGTTCTCAGGCCTCTTTGGGTTGTTAGCCGGGATAATAGGACCCAGGGTTTTTTGTTTCTGGGGAAACAGCACCTGGAGAGTCCCAGAACCCAGCCGCACCATGTGGCTAAGCTCTGTGCCTGCCTCTAGCTATGATGTTTCAATACCAGCAACCGCTATGACCTTAAGTTGTAACTGACCAGGTGTCTAAGCCCTGGCCCCCTTGCTCTCTGTCCCACTCAATCCATGTGAACCCCCACTGAGGGGGGCGGCGGCATCCCCCAGCAGGCTGGGCTAGAGAAGAACTGAGTGTATGAAGCCCCAAGTGCCAGATGCAGCAGCCTCCCCCAGGGACCTCTCAGCAGGCCCAGAAAGGGGTGGTGCTGTAACTTTGCCCAATGACTTCTAGTTGTAAGCCTCCGAGTTCAAAGTTGAGCCCACACTGCTGGCTACCAGAGCCTCTGCTGTAGCGACTGCTGCCCTGCTCCTGTGCACCCAACCAGGGCAAAGCAGCTGGCGGGAAGAGCGTCACAGGCGGCTTTTACTCAACTTGGCCAGCAGGCCTTGTATGGCCTATGAGGTCCCCTTGGAAACCTGGCCACAGAAGGGGACAATTTCTGGTCCACATGACTTCTAGGGACCATGGGAATCTCAAAAGACAGAGGATTTATTGGGCCTCACCCCTAGAATATCATTTAATTTTTTTTTTTCTGGACTCAGGATTGAACCCAGGGCCTCATGCATGTTAGGCAGGTGCTCTACCACTGAGCTACATCACTGACTCTCATGTAATTTTGACATCAGCATGTAAAGAATGATGTTTGAAAGAGAGGCTACCAAGGCTTCAAGAGGTGAATCTGTTTGCCCGAGGTCACTCAGCAGCAGGCCGTAAGTGTTGAGGGTTCAGCCGTACCATGATCACCATGCAGAATACGCCTACCCTCCCTTGCTGCCTCTCTGTGGCTGTCTGCATCCTTCTGGGTGGCTATGAGACAGCTCAGGCTGGGTAATTCAGAGAGAACAGGATGTAAATGCTACCCAGCCTGGAGGTTGGGCAGTCCAGGCACCCACAGACCCGGCATCTGCCTGGCATCTGGGGAGGGTACCTCCTGTAGACACAGCCACCTTGTCATGTCCTTAGGAGGCATAAGAAGGTAACAGGCCACCCACCCTGCCCCAGGCCTCTCTCATAAGGCAGAGCCCTCAGTCTTTTTTTTTTTTTTCTTTTCTTTTTTTGACAGAACCAGGGATTGAACTCAGACTGTCGCACTCACCAGGGAAGCGCTTATTCTACTGAGCCATCTCCTCAGGCCCTAGCCCTTGGTCTTTAAGCACCTGTATAAGCCCTGCTTCTTAATTCTGTAGCACTGGAGTTAGGTTTCTGCACATGGGAAGCAGGGGACACACATTCAGGTTGTAGTTGTGGTTAGACCGCCTTTGTCTCCTAGCCTGAGCCTGTCTCTGTTGCTTGTGTCTGAAACATGGTGGCTGCCTGCCTGCCTGCCTGCCTGTCTGTCTGTCTTTCAGCACACTGTGATACTCCATCCACATCCCTGCAGAGCCCTCTAAGTAACTTCTGTTTGAAGGTGTCTGTGGGACCCTCATTCTGTCTGTCTGTCTGCACCTCTCCAAGCTTCCAGTTCTCCACTTGTAAGACAAGAAACATAACTTGACCTGAGAGGGAAATCACCCAGGATTCAAGAAATGTCTGCACAACAAGCGAAGCAGGGAGCATGGCTCTGGGCAGATGCCTGCAAGCATGAGCTCCCGCCTTGCTCGCTGTCAGGGCCAGGCAGCACGTCTGGCAGTTGAGGGACCAGTGTGACGGGAGGGCACCATTCGCTGTCCGGAGACAGCACTCGGGCATCTCCGCCTCAACCCGCTCCGAGGGCGCAGGTGCACGGTCAGTCGGCAGCTGCTGGAAGTCCACACAGTCCTCGGGGACTCCTTCTGGCCTTCTCTCTAAGGATTCAGCGTTTCCATTTCGCAGCAGATGGAACTTTCCAGAGGTTTCACGGTGGGGAGTGCTCAAAGGAGTCTCCAGAGAGCAGCTGGGGTGAGGCGCCCCGTTGGCTCATCTCTGCTGCGGCGTGGCTTTCAGAAGGATAGAGCTTGGGTGTGGGGCGCTCTGAGGAGGGCAGGCTTTGCAGGCGTGGCGGGGGTGCCATATCTGGGGTCTCCAGCAGCAGCCTGGGGCCAAGCCCGAAGTGCTCTGCCTGCCCCTCCTCCCTGGCCGTGGGACACAGGCTCCCAAGGCTTCCTCTGCTGGGTGCCCAGGCCAGCCAGCTTCCAGGCTCCCAAGCACACCCACGCCTTCCCGGTCAGGCCTGCCACCCCTGCTGCAGGTCCCCATCATTCAGCTAGTCTGATATAAGCTCCTCCTGCCAGCCTGGTTCCTGCCTCTCCCTGCCCCCCGCCCCTGCCCTCAGAACACCCGCGTGCCAGTGCAGCCTACACACGGTGCTGTCTCGGGGTATTCAGGTGTAAAATACAAACGACTCGGTTTGAGTGCACTCATTCTCCACCTCATTTCCCTAGGACACTGGTGACACTTGTAGGAGATCTTTCCAGGCTTTTTTTTTTTTTTTTTTTTTTTTTGCCTTGAATGGCTCTCCACTGCTCTTAGGACAAAAATTCCAGTTTCTTGCTGTACCCTTCAAGATGGCCTGGTCTCTCTCACCCCCTCAGTAATAGCCCCTGTTCCCATCAAAGGTTAATAGCTTCCAGCCCTGGGACCTAGACTCGTTCACTGCAGGGTAACTGCAGCAGGAGGGACCAGGGATCCAACCCTGGTCCTTGGGCTCGCCAAAGCAGGTTCTGAGTTCACTGAGCTATCTCACGGCCTGGGGGGCTTTGTCCCATTTCTTCGCATCAGTGGGTCCCATGTGCTTTGCAGTCAATGCCACTCCTCAGACAGGGCTTTTCTTGATGTTTCTGTCCAACATATTCCACCCTTCTAGTTTATCTCCTGTTCTGTCACTGGCTTTACTTGCTTGGTAGAATTTGTTATAGTTTGAATCACCTCATTTCCCACGTGTCCCCTGCAGCAGTGCCAGCTCTCCAGCTTGTCCCTGTTGGCCACTGATGTTTCCCCAGGGCATAGAGCTGGCCTGGGACCCAGTGCGGGATCCATCACTATTTTCTCATCTGTCACTGCACCCTGTGCAGTTTGCCACTGTCCCTGGAACCTGGGACTTTGTCCAGCACACAATAGTTGCTCAACAAATGTTTCTTGCCATTTTATGACTACTGGATTCCTTTATGGATCTGGGAGCCCATCACTGGTTCTTAGCCTGCTGAGCTCAGGGACCCCTATGGGCGCAGGGATCAAAGGCCTTGCTCATCTAAATGGGTCCAGAGTGAGCGGGCTAGGTACTGTGTTCTGGGCCCTGCACTTAGTGCTTTATGTAGCTTGTTCAGGCATCCCAGTTTGCACGCCAGGCATGTACAGCAGTTCCCACTGTACAGGTGAGGTCTCTGGGGAACAGGGCAGGTGAGCAGCCACTCAGGGTCATAAGCAGCATGAGCAAATCCCCAGTTTGAGCCCAAGCCATTGGCTCAGGCTCATGCTCTTGTCCACTGAGATAAGTAAGCTGCAGGACGGGATGGCCAGGGGCCTGGATTGGGTCCCTTGAGAGCCCTGTGGTCCCAGGAGTGTTCTTGAACCTGGCTGAGCCTCATTGTGCCCATCTACAGATGCAGCAGTGGCAGTGGCCGCCTAAAGGTTGTCATGAGGGTTATATGAGATGATCCAGGCAGAGCTGGACATAATCAGGGCTTTGCCAAATGTCACTTTCTGTCCCGAGAAGGTCAGACTGGACCTCAGCTGTTGGTTGGCACCCCCTGAGGCATGTTCTGCTAGGGTCAGCTGGGGACACAGCCTGAGGGCTTGCTGCCTGGGCACTTGGTGTAAAGGGAGGCAGGACAGGGGCAGGGGCTGCAAGCAGAGCTCCGCATTTCCTCTGGACCATGATGGGACCTGGAGAGCCTGTGACAGCAGCGCTCGTCCTGTGACCCTAAATACCTGCATCTACCCTGGGGATAACTGGTGAGCGCGTGCAGGCTTTCCCCCTTGTCGTCACCTCCTAAGCGTCCAGCATGACAGCCGCTTACATAGCATGGACATTATGAGTGATCTAGGGACAACATAAAGTATATGGGACCATGTGTGTTGCCACAAGCAAATTCCTGCTGTTTATACAAAGCATTTGAACAGGGGGATTTTGATATCACAGGGGGTCTTGGAACCACAGGACCACACCATACAGAACCCCTCTATTTACAAGGTAGTTAGTTGGATTCTCAGAGGAGTCAGTCTGCATGGAAGCTGTGCCCAAAATCCTTAGTGTAAGTGTTCGGCACCCGGGGGCAAGCAGGGCGTGCTCTGCTGCCGCAGGACTTCCTGCATGTGTCAGCGCAGTTGCTATCTGTGACAGTCACCTCTAAATGCCAATTGTGCCCCTAGAATGCCACTGAAGAGTTTCTGAATGCCCTCCTGGTGCTTTCCTACCTCCACTGAGACCTGCTGGTGTGCGGCTAAGGGGATCCTATACCAGTCCCTGCAGGTTCTCTGAGCGAGCCAGCAAGCCTTGCCAAGCCTCATTTGTTCAAAATGAGACCCAAAACACCTTCTCTCTGAATAATTATTTGGAGGTTAAATGGTCTCATGTGTGTCCTGCCCTCAACGCAGCATGGCCTGAACACCTGCTTGCTCTTTGCTATACTGCAGAGCAAACTTGTTCTATAAAGGGCCAGACACTCTGCTAGAATTTGTGGGCCATGTGCCCTCTCTGCCATAGCCACACAACTCTATCACTGTCACAGGAGAGCAGCCAGGAACAGCAGAGAAACATGGTGTGGCCATGTTCCAGTAAAACTTTATTGACAAAATCAAGTGGTGGGCCAGCGCTGGTCTCTCCCTGGTCTATACCCCTGGAATGTCTGTCTAACACTTTTTCTGTCTGTTCAGCTGGATCAAAATCTCCCTGGAGTCCCTTGTTTCTGCATTTTATCACAATAAATTGGAAGAGGGTTATTGGACTGTGACTAGAGCAGACGGGCCCCATGGGCAGCTTCCGGAGACTGTGATGCATCTAAAAAGCACAGCAACCTCTAGTCTCCTTACGGGACTTGTGTGGAGGGAGAGCAACCAGGCTGCCAATGGCCAAGCTTGGCGGGAAGGGCAGAGGGAGCCCGCGCTGCAGCCCTGGGTGACCACACCGCTGGTCTAGCGTGGCGTATTCTGGAGGCTTCTGAGAATGCGCAGCATTCTGAGGGGCACCCCCAGTTGCTCTTTGTGTTTGTTTTCTAAATGTTGTTTTTCCTTGACAGAGAGGAGAGAGAGAGAGAGAGAGAAAGAGAGAGAGAGAGAGAGAGAGAGAGAGAGAGAGAGAGAGAGAGAGAGATCATCCAACAAGCTGATTAGAACCTAGAGTTGCTGGTCTCGAAGAGTTCTCTATGCTGAGCCCCTCCTGCAAATTTTCGTTTCTAAGTTTGGTTCTGGGGCTTGGAAGGGAAAGAAAGGAGAGATGAGGCCATTCCAGACTACAGGTGGGACGTCAGCAGGACAGTTTCTGCCAGCGGACACACCTGAAGGCATGCACACAGCGAAAGTCCACCTGGAAGTATTGCTTCCATGCAAAACTCTATCTTTTCATTCTCTTGGGAAGGTAGAAGGCCCAGGGACTAGGGACCGTCTCCCACAGGCAACCGCTGACCAGTGGGGAAGGAATGGAGCGAGAAGCTGTAGCCTGTGGGGTGGAAGGGCGCTAGCTAGAGGCAAAGGCTGCTGCTCCCCACCCTGTCCCCATCCTGACTGCCACCTCCATCAGGGTCCCTGTGGGCACCTGGGCCTGGGATGTCTGTGTCCCTAGAGATAGAAAACCAGGACTTTCATTGGTGGAGATGCAGCAGGGAAGACCAGGGCGGCCAAGACCACCCGGACTCGGGAGCAGGCTCGTGCCTGGCTCTTTTTCCCCCAGCTGTCCATGCACAGGGGCGTGAGTCCACCTGAAAGACAGTGCTAGCCTCGCACCGCAGCTCCCCAGGTCTCCTCACTCATTTCTAGGCAAAGTGGAGTCTGCTTATCTCTGCCCACTTCCCCAGTCGCCTTTCTCCCCCTGTGCAGTCCAGGATCCTGCTCCAATGTCATATTCCAGTCCACTGAGCTTCTGTGTTTCTTAGAAGCTGGGTAAGCTTCTTCATTTGCCTTTAGATGCTCATATTTTAAGTGTCCAACTCTGTAGAGATACAGCCATTTGAGCTAGGAGTGGGTTGGTCAGAAGCTGACAAACGTTCAACACTGGTGAAGGAGATGCGTTCCTCTCATATAGAAATGCAAGTGTAGGTACCCACAACAGGTAGGGCAGCTACATGCTTGGCCTCTGGATCCAAATACTGGGTTTTAGGCAGCAGAGCTGAGAGAGAAAAGAAGAAGAGACTTAGGGGATGTGTACATGTCCACACCAGCTCCTGAAAAGAGTTCCTGGACCCGCCTCATACAATGGCTTCTCTCCTGCTGGCCAACAGGGTAGTTCAAGACCCCACTCAGCTGCAGGGAGGGCTGGGAAATGTAGTCTTTATTCCAGGAAACCAAAGCCAAAGATGAGCAGTCTCTTACTGAAGAAGAGACAAGGGCCAGGGAGATGGCTCAGTGGAATAAGTGCTTCCCTGGCAAGAGCAAGGGCCTGAGTTCAATCTCCAGTTCTGAAAAAAAAAAAAAGAAGAGACAGCCACTGCCTACTCGCAAGGGACTCTGGTGGTTCAGTGTTCTTTGCCCACCAGTGCTGTTATAAGCAGGATTTGGATTCACAATCATCTGTCACCAAAACTGTGCAGTTGGTTGTTGCTTCGGTCAAGATATGGAATATTTCCATCGTCTCCGCAAGCTTCCTGTGTTCCTTTGTGAACTCAAGCCCATCTTATTCAATTATTGGCCTTTGTGCCTTTTATCATCATTAAGTTTGATTTGTTCTCAACATTTGTACAAATGGGGTGATCTCTCAGGGTGCTGTGTTGTGTATGATATCTTTAGCTCAACATCGTATTCTGAAATACAATCCGTGCACTTCGTACAATATCAGCGGTTTGTTCCTTTCCACTGCTGAGTAGTATTGCATCGTGGGGCCAGGCCTCTGCCTGTTCGTGGCTGCACCATCTGCCTGGGTTGTCTCCAGTCACTGGCTAGTGTGAGTGAAGCTTCTCTGGACATCTGTGTTCAACTCTTTTTTTGTGAACATTTATTTTTATTCTCATTTAAATACAAGTGGAATTGGCGGGTCATGTGGCGGATACAGATTTACCTTTAGGAGAAGCTGCTAACGCAGATTTACCATTTTGCATTTCTAGTAGCAACCTGGGAGAGTTCCAGTTGCTCCACATATTCAGTGACATTTGGTATCGTAATTGCTTTTCTTAGAATGTTCATGGCAGTCATGGCTAGGGAGCAGTATCTCCTGGTAGCTTTAGTTTGCATTGCCCCATTGGTTAGAGGCGTTGAGTGTGTTTTCATGTGTCTACCGCCCATCTACCTAGCTTCTTTTTTTTGAAAGTTCTGTTCAAATCTTCTGTCCATTTTATAAGTGGTTTTTGTCTTACGGAGTTGTATGAGTTCATTCTACACTCTGAAATCAAGTCCTTTGTCAGGCATGTGTACTATGTTCTATTTTCTCCTACTTGGTAGCTGGCCTTTTCTTCTTTTACTCATAGGGTCTTTTGATGAGCAAAAGGTTCTAATTTTGATTAAGTTTATTCATTTTCTTCTTTGCTGGTGGCAGTTTGATATCATGTTTTAAAACTTGCTAAAAAAAAAAAAAAAAAAAAAAAGGTGGGGTGGCCAGGAAGATAGCTCAGTAGAATAAGCGCTTCCCTGGCAAGTGCAAGGGCCTGAGTTCAATCCCTAGTTCCACCAAAACAAAACAAAATTTAAAAAAAAAACAAAAAAACAAAACAAAACAAAAACCACTTGCTGACACCTGGTAGGCAATCAGGAAGTGTTTCAGTGGAAGCTTTCTGAGCAGCAGCTTGCCGATGTGACCTCCCTGGTCTCCCTCTGGTATCTCAGGTGCTTGCATGGAGGAGGTTTGTTTTCAGACTAGAAATCTGGCTGAAAAGGAGCCAAAGTCATTGTAGGAAGGAGTGATCCGTTCCTTTTTTTGCAGAGAGAAGAAAACAAGCAAATGGGTTTTGTATTCACTGGGTGCAGTTTCTCCAATGCTTTCTTGGCCTGATATTCTTGGGAAATGTTGCTTCATAAATATTGAAGTGTGTCGCTCCCTTCTGTATGGGCCGCTGGTGACTGCCTCCTAGAAATGAACTTGGAGTCGCGCAGTAATTACCCTGGAAGTGTTCATTCACCTCTGAGAGCAGATTAAATAATGAATAGGAACGTCATTTATTCATTCCAATTTAGAACCCCTGGTCTCATTATTTTTCTGGGTGAAATTAAATGTCAAGAGTGAGTGAAATGAGAGGGAGGGATGAGGATGGGATGGAATGGGGGAGGGGCTGGCATCCAGCCTGGCACTGGGAGGTAGAGGGGCTCTGGGGGATCAAGGCCCCCCCTGGCCCTCCAGAGCAGGGAGGTCAGCAGCCCTAGGAACAGGCCTGCAGACTCTGCTGTCCTTGCTCCTGGGACTTCACCAGTACCCATCTTTTTGACATTTTTTTTCCTTAGGGAAAAACTATAAAATGCAGAAAAGCACTAATAAGAAAAAAAAAATTCATCCATTGTCCTGCCACCCAATGGCAATGGCTATTAGCATTTTGGAACATTTCTTCTCCTCGCTTACTTTTTTTCTGCTGGTTGTTTTAAACATGAGAACACAGCACAAACACAACATGCCTCCCACTGTGTGGGCTGGTTGCCCCTGAGGGTGTGAGCCCCTCTCAATGGCGTGAGTGCACTGTGCACCCAGCAAGCTCAGGGCTGTTGTCTTTCTCCCCAGCGGCCAGCACATAGCTCGCAGGTGCTCAGCAAGCACTTGCACCTGGGCACCTGGACTTAACAGCAGCCGCCGAGGGTCCAGGTGCTGCTGGTACGATGGGCGTGCAATGAGAGCCTTATGGGCTCTGCGCCATTCACCCGCAGAAAACAGCCATTCCTTCAGTGGCTGAGATCACAGACCCTGGAAAAGTGTGACAGTGTGGTGTTGCAGTTGGGAACATGTGCCGTGGAGCTGGATGAACAGGTTTTGGGTGCCAGATCCATTCCTTTTTAACTGTATCACCAGGCAAAATCACTTAACCATCTGGAAGATGGGATCAGAGGTTATGGGGATTTAAATGAACTATCTTGTGTAGAGAGCCGAACCCAGAGAGTGGCACACTTCAGCAGCTGAATAAAGAGTAGTTATTATTTGCTTAAACAGCAAGAAAAGCTGGCTCCTGCTCCTCCACCAAAATGTACCCCAAAGTCTTAACCTCTGGGTTCTGGCACACTCCAAGATCCTTAAAAGCATGAAGGGGCTGTGGAGATGGCTCAGTAGAATAAGCACTTGCCTGGCAAGCGCAAGGTCCTGAGTTCAATCCCTGGTACCACAAAGAAAGAAAGAAAGAAAGAAAGAAAGAAAGAAAGAAAGAAAGAAAGAAAGAAAGAAAGAAAGAAAGAAAGAAAGCAAGCAAGCAAGCAAGCAAGCAAGCAAGCAAGCAAGCACAAACTACTTCTCTGCCACTGCATCTTCAGGCCCCAGTGTCCAGCACACAGTAGGTTCTTTGCTAAGCGTTTATGACTAAAACTACAATGAAAGCAGCTTGGAGAATTTGTGGCTGAAACCACACCTGGGGTGGGGGGGGTAGGTAGATGGAGGCCCAGCCCTGCCTTGGAACCCTCTCTAAGGGGAGACGGTAGCAGACACTCCCCAGCAGGCCAGCATTCCAGAGTTGCTCTGGGCTTAAGCCACTCATCTCTTCCTAATTCAAAGCTGGAAGAGGGGGAAGAACTGTGTCTGGTGATTCCAAGTTCCCAACTGCAATCATGCACCCAGAAGCTTGGAACTTGGAGCCACCAATTTATAGAGAGAGGACAGAAGGGAAGAAGCAACTCCTGGGTGTCAGGGGACAGACGCAAGAGGTTCCTGGGCTGGAGCCAGGCTCCCGTGCAGAGCGCCTTGTGCCTCTTGTGAAGTGAGCTCCACAGAGATGTCATTACAGGAGCGCCACCCGTTGTCCAGCAGCTCAAGCGCTGACCAACACTCTCTCCTGTGCTGGTGCTGCCCTGGGCAGAGGAGAGCTTGTCTGTGGCTCCGGAGAGGATCCTCCTGTCCTCATGGTTGCTCCCCACCCCTGCCCTGGGCAACTGCAGTGCCTTGGCATCACCACACCTGGAATTTGACGTAAAGGGGATGACAGAGAATGTGCTTCTTCACTCAACATGAACGCTTTTGTGATTTACACCAGGTTTCCAAGGTAAGACTACTCCTGATGCAGCCAAAGGCCAGCCCCGCCCCCAGGTGAGCCCATGGACTTGTGTTAGTCATGCGGTGTATTCTAGGGCTGATGCCACAATAACTGCCTTCAGTTCCCTCTCCCTGAGATTCTGCTCCTTCCTGTTATCAGCGCTGGCCAAGCTCATGGCAGTGGCAATCCTCACTCAGGACCATTGAATGAGTATCTGGATGAATAAGCCTGTGCTTTACGAAGTTTATCCTATTGTATCACCCATTCTGAATTATGCACCATTGTTCCCATTTCAGAGAAAAGGAAACTAAGGCCGAGAAGGGCTAAGCAACTGAGTGAACATCATACAGCTGAGTCAGTTTGACTCCAGGACAGTGACCTCAGGCATTGTGCTCATGACTACTGGGCCACAGGGCCTCGTGGGTAGACCACATGCGGGTGGTCTATATCTAGCTCTTTACCACACCCTTCTTACTGCACCTGGGTTTTCTCCAGTTTTTGAGACAGGATCTTGTTGTATAGCCCAGGCTGGGCTTGAACTCTTGGTGACCCTCCTGCCTCAGCCTCCCGAGTGCTGGGATTACAGGCATCTGGCTTGGCAGCCCCTCTTATACTGTTTCATCTGATTGTCTCCCATCTTTCCTCATCAGTCTAGAGTTTTAGTGGCAAATGGTACGCTAGTTACTTATTCCAGATGAAACTTATTCTGGGAGATTGGGTGGTTCCGATCTCCTCCAGGCCAACCCAGTCAGCCCGAGATAGACTCCAGGGGTAAAGCTACAATTTTGCCAAGTGGCCGACCTCAAATTCCCCCAGGGACCATTATCTTCTGGAATGAGGGCTGCCGCTGTTTCCTTCTGAGTTGACAAACCACGTGTGGCTCCCAATGGTGGATTCTGCAGCGCCTGAGCAGGGGTGTGAGAATGAGTCTCAGGCTCCCCAGGGACAGACACATTTCTCCGAATGTGGGAAGGGAGTTTCAAAAGAAATGCCAGCCAGAAATCATGACAAGTGTCCATCACACGTCCTCCTAGACCACGACTCCTCTGGGACAGGCAGCAGGCAGGGTTGTCTCCGTGTCCCCAGCACCTACGGCATGACCAGCAATGTCACCACCAATGGGCCCACAATATCCCCTGGTTATTGCGGACTGATCAGGCCTGCAACCTCCGAAACAAGTGTATGGTGAAAGATTGAATAAATGAGACAAGTGACGTGATTTTAGGATTCTAGGAGGATCAAAACCCTCTAACAGAATTCGAAATTCTGTGGGAGCTGAGACAAAGAACTTCTCTGGGTGGCCCGTTTTATTTGGTTTTCAAACAAATGAGAGAGATACAGGGGCTAGCGCCATGGGCCGCCTCTTTGGGCGCGCAGCACTGCGGGCTCTGCTCTGTGGGCCGCACGCCCCGGGCCCGCACCTGCTCGGGCGGCCCAGCTCGGGAGTGCCCACATGGACTCAGGAGAGGACCTTGGTGGCAGTAAAGCCAGATGGGGTTCAGTGTCAGCTCGTTGGGACTGTGATCCAGTGTTTTGAGAGGCGAGGCTTCAAACTGGTTGGGATGAAGATACTGAGCACTACCAGGACCTACCCTGCCCTCACCAGCTATATGAGCTCTGGGCCTGTGGTGGCCATGGTCTGGGAGCGATACAATGTGGTCCATGCCTCAAGAGTGATGATAGGACATACGGACTCCACTGCAGCTGCCCCTGGAACCATCCGGGGAGACTGCAGCATTCATATCAGCAGGAACATCATTCATGCCGGCGACTGCGTGGAAGGAGCCCAGAGGGAGATCCAGCTGTGGTTCCAGAATAGTGAGCTGGTGAACCGGGCAGACGGTGGCCACGCTAGCAGCACCCACCCAGCCTGAGGGCTCGTGCCACCCTTGGCACTGCCCTGTCCACCAAGGACCAGCTGCCTCGGTCAGCAAGCACTGAAGCCTACGCCTTGCCTGTCTCCTAAACCACTTCTTTGTTCACCTTCTGCCCCACCCCACCCCACAGAAGGTTGACAACTTTATGTGCCTTTCTTGGCCTATGCCAGCACAAAATTAGACCACATCCTGTATCAAAGTGCCAGACAACTTTTAGGGTGTCTTTAGAGGTGACCTCACTTGCCCGAAAGGAGAAATATTAAAATTCATTCCTTAGAAAAAAAAAAAAAAAAAAGGAGAAAGATACTGAAGAAAATACAGGAATCTGAGAGGAATCTAGCAGGATCTTGGGAGATTTTCCCAAGTACTCAATTATGTGCTTTAGGAGAACTACCTTATCTCTAGTCTGGCATTTATTGTAGGACTGTGGAGCCTCCCACTACGGGCTCCTTTTAGTCAGACGGGGTTGGAGCTAGATGTCTTCAGCCTTACCTCATCCCTTGAGGTGTCACTGCTTCACAGGCTGCTACAGGCCTCAGCAGGGACTAGAGACTCACAGAAGTTCACTTACTCTGAGACTGCCGCCCATACCCTGACAAGCCTAGGCCTTGGACAGACTCACAAGCAAACATGGAAAGCCAGTTGATTAATATTAAATCTTGCTCTGAGCACTTCATAGTGGTCTCTCCATCACACCACTGTGGAGGTTTATATGCAGTGATGAAGGAAGAGAGAATGGAAAAACAAGTGGGGTTTCCACACAGGAAAGACTCCCTTCTGTTTTTTTGTTTGTTTGTTTTGGCAGAACCAGGAATTGAATTCAGGCTCTTGTGCTTGCCAGAGCAGCGCTTATTCCCCTGAGCCATCTCCTCGGCCCTAAGTCTCCCTTCTGGAAGGACAGCATCTGTAGCAGCAGGGGCAGCTGCTGTGTATCTAGCTCAATCCCTGTCCTGTAGAGCTGAAAAGAGGGTGGACCGATGTGTGGGAAATGTCGGCTGAACCTCTGGGCCCCAGGTGCACTACGGTCTCTGAAGTCTTAATTGATGTTTGGAGGTGAAGACTAATATTGCCATTTTACAGAGAGGGAATCTGAGTCTCAGAGAAACTGAGTAACTTGGTTTGCTGACTTCTGTCTCTGTCAACAGATTTGCTGAAGTCTGGCTTTCCCACACACGGTGTGACTTCGGGCAAGGTCCTCCATCTCAGTGAGCACGTGTGAGCATTGGAAATGGTCACAATCCTGCCCTCCCGGGGCTCGGCGTGTGGAAGACACTCACCAGGCTGCTCGGCATGTAGTACGTAGCAGCTCCCTGGAGCATGACCGGCACCCCGCACAGGTCTTGAAAAGACATCCCTTTCTGCGTGGAGTTACCTTTGTGCCTGAGTTAGAAATTAATCAGCTGTATTTGTGTGGATCAACTTCTGGGCCCTCTGTTCTGTTCAATGGATTTATCGCTCTAGCCCTTCCTCAGGCCTTGATTAGTTTATCTTTATACAAAGTTTTGAAACCACATGGTGAGATTCCTCCAATTTTTCTTTGACAGAACCATCTTGGGGTGTTTTTTACACATTTTAGAATTAGCTTGTCGATGCCAATGACAAGAGTAGTTTTGTTTGTTGCTGAGATTTTAGTTTGAACTGCATCAAATCTACAGCACATATTGTAGAAAATCAATGTCTTCACAATACAGAGCCTGTTAACCCATGAATACAGTGTATCTCTTTTTGTTTAGATCTTCTTTGATTTGTTTTCTTTTTGGTAGAACTGGGCATTGAACTCAGGCCCTTGCACTTGCCAAACAAGCATTTATTCTACTGAGCCATCTCCCCAGCCCCCTTTTTTGATTTCTTTCACCAATGTTTTATTATACCTTTACTATTTTAGCTTTTCAATTTATTCCTATGCTTTGTTAGATTTATACCTCAACACCTCGTGTTTTCAATGTTATTGTAAATAATGTTTTTAAAGTTTCAAATTCCAATTGTTTGTTGCTGGTATATAGGAATACTATTTGTTTTCATGTATTGACCTTGTAGCCTCATGAATTCTTGCTGAATTCATTTATTAATTTTAGAAGCTTTCTGTAGAATTCACCAAGTCTTCCACATAGACAATCAAGTTGGCATAAAGAGGGCCAATTTTCTGTCTTATTTCTTTTTCATACCTTTTCTCAATGGGCTGGTTAGGACTGTGGATGGGGTGTTTGACAGGCATAGTGCATGGCACCTTGGTTCCCAGTCTTAGACAGAAAGTGTTCTCTCCACTGACAATGCTATTGGCTGGAGCTTTTGTGTATTCCCTAATACTAGGTTATGAAAAGTTTCATTTGTTTGCTGTGAGTGAGTGTGGAATTGTGCTGGCCACTGTTTCCACATCTATAGTGATGATCTTTGTTAATATGATGAACTGTACAAATTGATATTTGAATTTTGAAATGGCCTTGCCATCATTATATTTTCTGTCCTGCAAGTTTTGTTACTGTCTTGTGAAGGGTTTTTATTTGTCTGTGTTGTTATGATATCTATCTGATTTTAGTACTATGGTAATGTTGACCTTATAAAGTTACTCAGAATATATTATTTTCTATTTTTTTCGAGGTGTTGGTGCTGTTTATTCTTTAAATGTCTAGAAGAATGTGCTAGTACAGCTCTCTGGGCCTGGAGTATTTTTCTTCTTTTCTATTTTTGGGAGAAACATTTTAAGCTGCACAATTAACTTTTTAAACAGGAATAGAGCCATTTAGGGTTTTTTGTTTCTTCCTAACTGAGTTTTGGTGGTCTTGTTCTTTCAAGGAATCGTAGCACTCTATGTTGCTGGGTCCACAGACCTGGCACTTATGCAATTTCCTTAACCCTTTTACATTGTAGTGGTGGCAGCTTGCTTCCTGCTTTGTTTTAGATATCTCTCTCTTTTTTCTTTTGCCTTTTTTTTTGGTTATTCTTTTTTTTTTTTTTTAATATATTTAGTACAGGGTCTACAGAGTCTCACTACACAGGTTCACTCCTAGTGATCCTCCTGTTTCAGCCTCCCAAGCACTGGGATTACAGGTGAGCGCCACCACGCCCATACTCAAACACCTTCTCAGTACATCTTGGGGCAGGGCCAGCATGGCATGGGGATCGAACCCTGGCACCCTGTGCTTGCCTAAGCAGGTGCTTTAAGCTATCTGGCTGGCCCTTTCTTGGTTATTCTTGCTGCAGATTGATCAATTTTTTTTTTTAATCTTTGCAAAGAAGCAGCTTTTGTTAATTTGCCTCTATTCTTTTCTGTCTATAGTTCCACTGATTTCTACTTTAATCTTTATTAGTTCCTCTTGCTTCCTTTCAGTTTGATTTATTCTCCTTTTTATGATCCGTTGAGGTGCAGCACAGCACACATTTTGATTTGTTCTTTTCATTCAGTCCAAATATTATTTATTTACCTTGCAATTTTCTCTTGAGTCCCAGTGACTTATTCAGAAGTATGGTGCTCCATTTTCAAGTATCTGGAGATTTTCCAGTTGTCTTTCTTACTGGCTATAGTCTAATTTTGATATGACCCAGGAACATAATTGATATGATTACTACTGCTTTAAGTTTAAAGTTGGTTTGCTGGACTGGATCATGGCATATCTTGGCGAATGTCCTGTGCACACCTAGAATATGTGTGTGGTGCCCGGGGGGGGGGCAGTGTTCCATAAATGTCACTTAGTCCCACCTGTTGATAACGTTGTTTAGGTCTCCTGCATTATTATACTGACTTTCTGCCTGTTTCTTCAGTTATTCGGGAGTGCACAAGTGTCCCCTGCATTTGTAGCCTTGTTTCTCCTTTCAGTTCAATTACTTTTTGCTTTCTGTTTTCTGATGCTCGCATACATTTAGAATTATTACCCCGTGTCCTTCTTTATACCTAAAAGTTGTTCCAAAGTCCAGTATTTCTTTTTTTTTCTTTCTTTTTCTTTCTTCTTCTTATTTTTCAGCGGAACTAGGGATTGAACTCAGGCTCTTGCCAGGTAAGCACTTATTCTACTGAGCCATCTCCCCAGCCCCAACTTCTGAAATTGGTACAGGTACTCCAGTTCTTCTTTCTGGAATTCCTGAGGTTATCTACTAAGGAAGCTGGGAGACGCAGTGTTAGAAACCTCCTTCCAGAAGTGTCCAGCTTGTGCCATGACCCTCTTTTTCTTAACGTTATAATAATAATTTTTTAAACTCTTTAAAGGAAGTTTTAGTGTATAAAAAAGTTTATTATTGTATAATAAAACTTCCTTTAAAGAGTTTAAAAATTTATTATTATA
Source organism: Ctenomys sociabilis (assembly GCA_004027165.1). Taxonomy (NCBI): domain Eukaryota; kingdom Metazoa; phylum Chordata; class Mammalia; order Rodentia; family Ctenomyidae; genus Ctenomys; species Ctenomys sociabilis. The sequence goes on from PVKA01018285.1 coordinate 29,336, forward strand.
ACATTAATAAATTTATTAAAATATATATACAATATTACATAGCTCATGTAGCCTATGACAATGCCTCTTGATTGAAAAACCAAAAAAAAAACAACGCAAAATCCAGCGCTTAAAAACAGCATCTTCCGGTTGGATAAGCATAGTAAGCAGCCTGTGCACGGAAGGGAGTGTTTGCAGAGCCCCGCCCACTGCAAGATGGGCGTGGCCTGGCCCCACCTGTGATAGGTCTGTGTGAGACTCCAGGCCTCTTCCCCTGGAAAGTCACTTTTTATTTTATTTGAGGTATTGTTTATAATTGATTTTGTATTTTAACATAGCTTCAATGACAGAAAAGTTGTACGTATTTCTGGGGTGGGACTTGACATTCCAATGTACCTCTCCAATATGTAACCATCAGGGCAGCGTGGTGAGAGCGGTCAGCATGTCTGTCACCTCAGATTTATCTTTCTTTGTATTGGGAACATTCAGAATCAAGTAGAGGGACAAGGTGCAGACGCTGAGTTCTAAAAGGAGCACATTTATGATCTCCACTGCAAAGTGATTGCAGGGTGGGCTGGGAGGGGAGGGCAAGCATTCCGGGATTCACAGGGAAACACAGGAAGGACTAGGGATGGGGAAACGGTCCAAGGTCTAGCCCGGAAGAATGAGAGTCGGTGCCGCACCCCCTGGCTAACTGCTGATTGCCCATTGTATTTTCTTGGAGGTTAACCTTCAGCAGGGTGGAAAGGGCAGTGGCGGAAGAGGGTTATCATCTCCATTCGGTCACCAAGAATAGCCTTCAATTCTAATTGAACATAATTGGAGGCAGAGGGGATCTGGCTGCTTAGAAGCGGGCTGATTATCTGCCCTCAGGTCCCTGGGCGCAGGGGCGCGGGCGCAGCGGCAACAGTGGAGCAGGGCTTTGTGAGCTCCCACTCTGCCTTACCCTTGCCTGGACTGGCAGCAAAAGTGAGGGTCACGCAGGCCTGAATGCAAATCCCACCTGCTCACCGGAGTGAGTTGCTCTGTGTTAGGTACCAACCCACGCAATCCACCAGACCAGGCATTCTGACACAAGCAGAAGATTTATTGAGGGCATCAAGCAGGCTGGCTGTCTAGTGGACCAAGGCAGTAGTGAACAAAGGCGAGGGGGGCACAGGAGACTTTATAAGATCTTTTAAGGAGGGTGATCGCTGGCTGGAAGAGCTGAGGGATATTGGCGGGGCCACCTGGTCTGTGGGGTACCTTCAATGTTAACAAAGGAGAGTGTCATGGTTGCTTGCCCAGGTCAAAGTCAGGTGGATCTGTTCTGTTGTTTTAGGTTTGGCTCTGCATGGGGCCAAGGGGGGGAGAGTTTGGGGTCAGGGTGCCTGGGAAACTTTGAGTCCTAACCTATCATTCTGTGCCTCAGTTTCCTGATCTGTAAAGTAAGGCTAATGGTAGGCATTCAGGGCACAGCTGAGGATAAAATAAGCTAATCTGTGTAAATGATCTCCTTCTGTCTTGATCTCCCTGCTTGAAGTGTGGCGGGTGGATGGACACTTGAAGGAAACCAAGCCTCACTGGCCTGACATCTGCGTTTGCACGAGGCCTCAGGGGCCTAGATTCCAAGGCCCCTGCAGTTCGGGACACACTGTCCTCTGGCTCTCTGGCCATCTATGTGAGACATTGCTTTCTTTTCTTTTCTTTTTTTTTTTTTTTTTTTCTTGTATTTTAGGGAGGGGTCCACAGGGTTTTCAAGATCCCACTACTAGATTGGACTTGTAGTGATCCACCTGTTTATAGCCTCCCAAGAGCTGGGATTACAGGGGTGCACCTCCACACCCAGTCTCAATCACCATCTCAGGGGCCCCTCCCCAGGGACAGGGCCAGCACCGCACACTGGGGATCAAACCTGGGTCCCTGCATTGCCTAAGCAGGCATTTGGCTGAGCTGTCTGGCTGGTCCTGACATTGCTTTCTGAAACAACTGGGTTTCCCACAGTTCCTCTCCCTATATTCAAGAGTTTTCTCTCGGCTGCCCAGAGCACAGAGCAGTGGGGATGCTGATTCTTGCAGCTGTGGGGAGCTCTGCCTTCTCCCTGGAGTATTAAGACCGAGTTCCCTCCTTCCGCCGCCCCCCCCCCAACCTACACACTAAAAAATAATGATCACCCCGTTCCTCTGCTAACATTTGTTAACACTGGTGAATAAATAACCTTTAGCAAGCCGGATCTTAGTTTTTTAAGCGCACCTAAGGGAGCCCACCATTAAAAGAGACCCCATGGCGAACACTTCTGTAAGGCAAATAATTGCCAGCTAATTCATCCATTGTACAGAGCTCAATTTTTGCATATTGTGATTTCAGAATAAAGCCGATTGAGCTGTTGGGAGCTTTAGTTCTTAATTAGCTATATTCAGGATTTCTCTTCTTTTTCTCTTTGGTGTGGGTGACATTAGAATCACCTGTGGAGTCATACTTCAAAAAAATTTCAGTGCCTAAATCTGGACTGTATGGCATCATGGTATTTGCAGATGCATAGAGCTGCGCGGCTCAAGGGGCACAACGTTCTAGCACCACACCGTCACTCGTGTCCTTTCCTAGTCAATTTTTCCTGACCTTGAGTAGCCTATAATGGAGCCGGGCAGCATTGGTTCACATCTGGCTCCTTTCTCTCGCCATCATCTCCCCGCCTGTGTCACCGTGTACTTACACAGCGCTCTATTTGTCCGTGCCAGCGCGGTGAGCACCGTTGTTTACGGTGTACACCACTGCAAACAGGAATGCCATGAATGTTGTTTCATGTGCCGTTTCAGGAGTGGAGTTCCTGGGTCACATGATTGCTTATTCCCAAAGCTACAGATTGCCAAGCTAGTGGACTAGAGTGCTTCTGCCACTGTTCAGCCCACGGGTTACAGAGTCTGAAGAAAAGATTTTAAAAGTCATAAGAATAAGATCATAAAATCCTTCCGGGCCAGGGCATCATGAGGCAGGGGAATACAGCCACCTGGGTCCTGCTGACCCGGCTTAGCAGGTCTCTGCAGGGTCCTTCCATCATAAGAATGACAATCACAGCAAAAAGCCTTTTCCTGCTTACCTTCTTACTGGGATGGACGACACAGGTGACAGCCAGTGGCCCTCCAAAATGCCCGTGTTCTTCTCCACAGTCGCCTATTGGCTTCCGCCTGGGGGCCATCAGCACCCCATGTTTTCCGTAAACCTTGGTTCCTGGTTCCTGTGACAGTTTTGGATAAGGGGTGATTGGGGAAGGCAGGTCTGTGCTAATGTATTCTGAGTGAAATAAAACAGCTTGGGTTTGGGGGGGTGCTATTGTCTGTTTGTTGCTCCATTTGTTACAGATAATAGTCCTAAGCTAAAAGAAGAAAAAAGCAAAAACATAAAACCACAAATCAGCAGAGGGAACATTCAGACCTCTAAATAGGCTTCATTATTAAACGGCCTCCCCAGCCCTGGGTCCCAGCTGGCCCAGCCCTTCCTGCAGGCTGTGTTCTGCACGTTTGTCCCCACTTCCAACCACTTCTACAAAACTAGATCCCCTCTTCTACTTCTTCATCTGAGCCTCAAGGCTAGGAGGCAGGTGGAGACCCCGAGCCGACCTTGAGGTTGCCTCACTGAGCCTTCGAAACCCCCAGCCCCCGAAGGCTGCTTGCCTTTGAAGAGGCAGATGAAAAGCTGCTCTGCTGACTTTAAAGGAAGAGCTTTCCTCTGAATTTTTTGAAAAAAAATCATTACAACATCTAAAAGGTTTGTTTGTTCCCGTGGCTTTATTTTTAAATGCCTTCCTGCTGCAAGCTGCCTGCTAATTTTCCACAGTGGGTGTTTCTCCCCCATGGTTAGAAAGCCCACCTTCCCCTCTGCCAGAGATATTTTCTTCTAAATTGGTGGTTTCTCACTGTAGCGGATGCAGTGTTCCCTAGTACAGCATATTTTGTATTGCCTTGGGATGCCAAATTACCATCAGGAAACAGGATTAATAGGTGACATTGATATGTGTGGATTATCTCCACATGTAATTTTAAGTGTGTGTGTGTGCACACGTCTGTGTGTGCTACCCTAAGTGTAATACGTGAAAATAAATGAAATTAAAGTGAATTTCTAGTGATATATATATATATATATATATATATATATATATATATATATATATATATCATGTAATGTGGGCCAGCCAAATAGCTCAGAGGATTAAAACACCTGCAAGTAGGTGCAAGGGCCGAAGGTTTGATCCCTGGGCCTGCCATGTTGGACCTGCCCCTGCCCCTGGGGCATGCTGAGCCCACAGTTGAGACTGGGTATGGTGGCTCATGCCTATAATCCCAGCTCTTGTGAGGCTGAAAACAGAAGGATCATTATGAGTATGATCTAGTTGTGAGACCCTGAACACCCTGTAGACCCTTCTCTAAAATACGAAAGGAACCCCGAACATGTATATAATATTTAGCACTATAATGTGCAGCTCTGTCTGGGGATAAAAAGGGTGACCTGGTGGTGACACGTGTCGCTAACACTAGGAAAGCAGAAGGGAGCACCGACAGATGCAGAATGGGCCTGACCTGCAATACCGGCCCCCTGAGTCGCCCGCCTGGCATTTCTGAAGGCGATGTGGTATTCCCAAACAGCAAGTCATTCTCTTTAAAATTTAAACAAAGAGAACTAGAGGCTTACAGAGGTTACGTTTATGTGGCCCACTATCCCTGGATAATCCAGGATTTGTTAACATCGTGCAAAACATACTTTTTAAGTTCTGTATGTGAACTGGCGTTTGTTTTAGAAGTTGATACTGGCTTGTCTCCTATGTGAATGTCAGGTGGGACATTATAAAACAGTTGCGGGTGGCGGGGGTCCTGGGGAGATAGCTCGGAGTTTAACACTTGCCTGGCAAACTCAAGGACATGGATTCCATCCTCAGTACTGCCTGCTGTGCCAGCCCTGAAACCAGGTGTGGTGGCACTTGCCTGTAATCCCAGCACTGGGGAGGCTGAGACAGGAGAATCACTACACATCTGAGCTGCAAATCAAGACCTTGTACCAAATAAATAATTAAAGATTTAAAAACTTTTTTAAAATTGTGTGAGACTTGAAATTTTTTTGTGGTACTGGGAAATCCAGAGCCTTCATATACCCCAGTTCTTCTTTTGTTTGTTATTTGGAGACAGGATTTTGCTTGGTTGCTGAATTGCCCAGGCTGGGGATCAGAGTTGTGATCTTCCTGCCTCAGCTACCCAGAGGTCAGCTCCTTTCTGGCTCTTGAAGGCAACCAGCACCTCTGTCCCTTGAGTGATCTGTGTTATCCATGTGCTCACCACTGCATTAACTAGTGTCTTTCTGGATTTCCAAAGTGCTCTCGGGTGACAAGAAGTGAACAGATGGACACATGACAAGGGTAGCACTGGGGGACCATGGAAGTGACAGTAGTACCATCAGGGTAAGCCATATGGGGTCAGGGAATTGAAAAGTAGGTGGGTTCTGGGAGTAGCTCCAGGGGGCTTGCAGCAGGGGTGGGGCTGGGTGGCAAAGGAAAGGGAGATTCCAACGTGACCTATAGCTTTCTATCTGGAGCCACAGAGGACCCAGGCATTGGTCTGGAGGAACATTGGACACAGGAAAAAGATCATGGTGTTGTCCTTTGGACATACGCTAAGGTGCCTATGGAGGTCGAAGTGCAAGTGTCCAATATGGGTTGGCTTTGTGAATTTGGGCTCCGAAACTCGACACTGGGCTGCATGGTGGCACATGCCCATAGTCCTAGCACTTGGAAAGCTGAGGCAAGGGGGTCACTACAAGTCCAAGGCCAGCGTGGGCTATACGGTGCATTCAAGGCCAGCCTGAACTATATACTGAGGCCCTGTCTCAAAAAAAAAAGAAAAGAAAAAGAAAAAATAAACTAGACATTGGCTTTCCACAGATGGTGGTCTGTAATCCCAGCAATCTGGGAGGCTGACTCAAAAGGATTCCAAGTTTGAGCCCAGTCTGGGCAATTTACTGATTTAGTGAGACTCTGCCTGAAAATAATAAAGAATGGCTAGGGACGTAGTTCAGTGCAAAGCCCTGGATTCAACTCCCAGTACTACAAAGAAGGAATGGTAGAGACACAACATGAAAGGGTCCAGAGGTCTGGCCCGATGAACCCCAAGACCTAGAGGTCGGCCCAGCAGGAGGCTCCAGAGCGCCTCCCCCTGGCTAAGCATGCATTGTGTCTCCTGCCTTAGTGCTAATGCCCTTGACCCAAAGATCACCACGCCTGCAGCTGGCACCCCGCTGCTCCGTGGAGCTCCAGTGCACTCTCCGTCCAGATGGGCAGGGCTGAGGTGCAGCCATTGGCTGGCCATCTGGAGCTGCACACTGATCGCACTTAGCTTGTCCATATTGTATTTGAAAACAAGACAAAGCCAATCTGTATTTGCCATTTGGTTCCCCAGCCCTGACGACATTCAGAAATCCTCGGGAAGAAACTAATGGGCTGGGACAGGGTGGGTGTGATTCTAAATCGAGATGCCAGAGCGAGCAGCTGCAGGGGTCAGTGGACACTGACCGATGGAAGTCTCCTAATTAACATGTTTTGCCTCAGACCTCATGGGGAGGAGAGGCTGTCATTTTAATTTCATGAGCCTGCTACACTGTGAGGCTTCTAAAAAAGAAGACAAATGCCTTGTTTTAGGGTCTTAAAGGTCCCCACCACTAATTTCATGGGATGTTATGAGGTTGTATGATGGCAAATGTATCAGTCAACTGTTGCCCCCACACCACTGCATAACAGACCCTCCCCAAATCCAGCCTTGTTCCTTTCTCTGCAGGTTGCTTGATCCAAGTGGGGACTTTTGGTGTGGGCTGCTTTTGATCCATAGCTATCTGAAGGCAGAGGTCCCGTGGCAGTGGCAGAAGGCCAGTAGCTGGAGGTCCGCTTCACTGGGCTCTAGTTCTGTCACTTCTGTCTGGGTCCCCTCGGCCCAAACAAGGTGCAAGATCCAAAGTCTCCACATGGGAAAGGGCCCTGACCCTCCTGCAGCGGGAAAGCAAAGTGACACGGATGGAGGGAGTGGGAACCAACTGGGTTCCATAATCAAATCTCTAAGACAACAGAGTACAGATTCCCAAGACCACAGGGCAGGGATGGTGAGCAGGTGAGGATGATGCGGGGTGGGTGATAGACCGATGTGGGTGGGGATGGCTGATAAAGACCTTGTCATGGGGTCAGGGAGATGGCTCAGTAGAATAAGCACTTCCCTGGCAAGCGCAAGGGCCTGAGTTCAATGCCCGGTTCTGGTTAAAAGAAAAAAAAAAAGACTAAGACCTCATCATGCTTGTTGCATGCATGGGTTTATAGGGTAACTTCATCTTTCTGGAAACACTGGTGCTTCGTCTTCACCTTCTGGCTTTCTGGTGGAGACATAGATTCGGGGAACAACATCTCTACCTGAAAGCACCAATAGCGGCAGTAGCATTGGCCCCACGTCAGTGAAGAGCAGACTCGGGTCCAGGGCAAAGTGGAGAGCAAGCGCCATGAGACAGGCTGAGAAATTTTATGAGAAATTTCCTCACTTTGAAATATCAAACAAACAAAATCCATTAACAGGTAGGAGACAGACTGCAGGCCAGTGGCCCCCCTGGACCCGCCACCCTCTGCATTTGAATGGTGAGAGCAGGGAGAGGCTCTTGCTGTTCTTATTCCCAAGTGGCCACCAGCAGGGTTATGGCTTCTGAGCACACTGCTGAGGGCCTAACATTTTCCATGCAGAGTAAGGTCGGTGGAGTCGAGGGTGCTAGCAGACGCTTTCCTTCTGGGTCTCTGGCTTCCGTAAAAATTCAATTCCGTTTAAACTGGAAGGCGTAGCCAGTCCTAATGACTGTATTTATAAAAATTACATGCAATTAGAGTGGGGTTTCCAGAACCAGGCCAACTCACCCCCGGAACGCACACTGAAAAGCATATTGTGAAAGGACAAAAGATGGTGTTGGCTAGAACTATAATGTGACATCTCCCTGGGCCATTTTGGTCACTTGTTTTCAGGTGGCCCAGTGTAAACGGTTCCTAGGGTCTTTGTTCTTGCTCGGCCCTGCGCCACTCTAAGAATGTCAGGCTTCTTTGTGGAGATTGTAGGTGGGATGGCTGCTGCCTGAGCCAAGAGCGAGCCAGGGTGCCCTCTCTACACACATCTGAAGGCGGGGTTAGGCTGGAGGCCCACAAAGGCAGATTTAGAAGGGGAAGGAGATGGGAATGCCAGAAGGCAGGAGGATGGTAGGGGACCCCAGAACCTGCAGCACCTTTATAGGCCATGAGACCTCTCAAGGTAGGCATTGGACAAAGTCCTGCTGATGCAGGAGAGAAGGTGAGAGAAGTCTGAAACCCAAGGGGCCACCTGCTGCCCAGACCCCAGCCTCAGAGCCCATTGGTCAGCATGCAGGGTAAAGCTGCACAACTTTCACCTAAGAGCATGTTTTTCAAAGCTGAAACTGTTCAGGGCTCCAACTGGACCCTGCCCGGGCACTTGTACCTCTCACCTCTCCACTCACCTGCCAACCTTCACATAGGTCCACTTGGGATTTGATGGCTGCCTATGGCCCCTCACTCTTCTAGGCCTTTACATGGCTTGTATCCTCCTCAGGGGATGCTATGGCCCCCTTTTTCCCCTGGTGGAGACCCTTGTCGCCACAATCCTACCTGGGCCGTTTTTCCCTAGCAGTCCAGCCCCTTTCCTCCGAGCTCAGCTGTGCTTCTTATGGGATGCCACAGCAGCGGGTCAGTCTGCTGGACCAAGGGCTCCGTGTGAATCAGTTTTCATCATCATGACTACTAAATACCTGAGAAAATTTATTCATTCGTTATGGCTCAGGGCTCTGGAGGTTTCTGCGCATGGCCAAAACGACATTGTGGCAGAGCCTGGCAGAGGACAGCTGCTCACATCTTGTAGTCGAAGCTCTCTGTTGGTTCTCATATTACGGTGTGAGTAGCCCAGGGCTGCTATGTGCTCCTAAGTTCCAAGGAGCCAACTGCCTCCTGTCCCTTTGTTCCATTATTCCTAGGGGTGGTCCTAACCTGTGTGGACCAGGCACCATCACTACCAAGTGGAGAATTCCAACCAGTGGGAGGTAGAAAGTGTGTGTGTGTGTGGGAGGGAGGCTTTCTCTTTAGCTGTGTCTATCAGTGTTTATTAGAGAAACAGATACAAGATACACGAATACATCAGAATTTACAAGGCTGGTTAACAGTGGCCACCCACAGAGTTGGTGGAAACACATGGCCAGGTCTGTCTGCATCCAGAACTCAAAAGGTCCACTCCAAGGTCTGGAGCTCACCGCAGTGTCCCAATCAGGTCCATATCAGGAGGCTGGTGGGTGTGCGATGGAAGCCGAAGGAGCTGTGCAGAAGCTAAAGAGTCTACCATGGGGTGCTGTCCAAGGGGAACGCTGAGACTGGAGCTCCCCCGAAGAAACAGACGCAGGCCACCCTTCACTGTTTCTATGCATCCGGGCACCGCTGCAGCCACAGGACGGTCTTCCTCACTCTAGGGTGCGGGGTTGCCCGGCCAACTAGTTAAGCCCTTCTCACTCAAGTGGACACAGTCAGTCATCCCAACACGCTCGCTCAGTATTCTACACGTACTAGAGACTATGTTAGATACTGGGGTGCAGCCGTGAGCAAGGCTAGCGAAAGCCCCTACCAGTAAAGAGCAGCCTAGCAGGTTATGTTCACAGGGCTGGGTGGGGCGGGAGTCGGGAAGTTGATGAAATAAGTAAAGCATAACAAGTGTGCCAGATGGCAGGGGAACTACGGGAGAAGAGGACGCTTCTGTTGCAGGGAGCGCCCGGCGCAGGAGGGCGCATGCGCACGGAGGGCGTTGCTTGGCCTGAGTGCTGATGACCAGCGTGGAAGGCTGGGCAGGGATGAAGCTGTCAGCTCCGAAGTGTGAGGTCCCTTCCGCAGGCGTCGGCCTAACCTCCTGAGCCCGAACCTGTCTCCGTGCAGGGGAAGGACGCTGCTGCACGGAGGGGCCTGGCTTGGGCTCTGAAAGCCCAGGACGCTGCTCCTCCCGGGGTCCTGTTGGCCCCCCGCCCACGCCTTGTGGCTTCCCCGGAGCCTAGGTGATGCTGGGAGACCGTGTATCTCATCCCCAACACGAAAGACCCGCTTCCCACCCACCCCCACGTCCTGTGTAGCTCATTTTTCAAGATGAGAGGCTCATTTTTCCTGCGGTTGGCTTTAAGGCATTCTGTCGCTTCTTTTTTGTCATCGGCAGTGGCAGGCAGTCCCAACATTTTACTTTTCTTTCGGTCCTAGGCTTCACCAAGCACTGCTGCTATGTTATAAAATCCTTCTCTGTCTCAGGGTGCTATCACCCCTAAGTATAAAACAGAAATAATACTGCCCGCCTCACTTGTGCTGGCTAAATAATGTGCACTGGTCAGGTGCCTGGATTTAGTAAAGAAAAATACAGGATACCTGTGTCCAATGTGTTTGATAATTAGCGCATTTCTGTGTACGTCCCGAATATTGTATTAGACACATTTATATTTTAAAGATTATGAAATTCAAATGTACTCAGGGAGCCTGTATTTAAGCTGACAGTTCGAGCACCGGGAGCTTCACAGAGGTCAAAGTGAGCAGTCACGGAACATGGTGATGACTGTGATGACAGAGCTCCGACTGGGTCTACCCCTGGGAGAGGTGTACCCATAAAAAGACATCAGATTTCAGTGGGCTTCCCATCTACACAACTGAGGGCATGGTATATACAATTACCTTGCCAAGATCAAGGCTGTCCCCAATGCTCACATTGTGGTCTTTTTATAATACACAATGCCTCAGAAGTTGCAAAACACAGAGAGATGGTGTGACAAGGCCATTCCAGGGTTTTAACCTGCTCGTTAAACCACAATCAATATAAACACCGCTCCGAAATGACCCACGCGGTGAGTTCTGCTTTGACCTCTGCTGGTGAGGTGTCAGCTCAGTCCTTTTATTCAGATATCTGAGGAGCTGTGAGCACCCATTTCTTCATCAGATTAGGCTGCCACTCCCCGGGGGAGAAACCACAGCCCTGGTCACGGGCCACCATCATGTGGGTGACCATGTTGAGACAGATTCCGTGGACAGAGCTGCCTCTTTCTTTAGCGTGATATTAAACATCGAGCTGCCGTGATTTGTGTGGGACACTTCTCGTGGGAGCTCTGCGAGCAGTTTGCATCCGTGAGAGGCAATGGCTGGAAGTACCTTTTGGAAAACATTGAGAATTTGCAACCTCACGGCAAGCTAATCATTGCGTGGGCTGGCCTTTTTATTTCCCATCTGAAAAGAAAAACCATTAATTGCTGTGTACAAATTATGAGACTTCACTTCTGTGGTGGCGTAATTGCCTGTGGGTTTAAACACTTTGTCTAAAGTTATATATACTGGGGAGCTTCTGTATCAGCACACAGAAAGCCACCTCAGGCTTTAAAGCTGGATAATATCCCACATTATTGCTAGAGTACGTTTTTAAAAATACTATTAATGTGCATTCCAGCCATTGGCCTCAAATTTCAATTCTGCACATACGGTACTGTTGCAGGCAGCTGAATTAGATAGAAATATTATAGGCAGTCAGTCGGGGTCAGGCCCTTGAAGAGATAACATGGAGGACAAGATAACTTACAAACTGTAAGAGGGACGGATGCTCCTGCTGTGGGCCAGAGCTAAAGACCAAAAATCAAACAAATGCTTAGCTCCCTAAAGATTAGCATCCGGGCTTGATCATCACCCTGAGGAAGCCAGGAAGAATCATTAATCCAACTACTACCAGCTAGCTACTGGACAAAGTCCTGCTCTATATCCATGCCCACTTGCTACATGACTCGCTTCCTCATTTGGTCCTGGACTTAATTTTACCTGAGCAATGGTGCTTATAATCTCATTGATTGACCGTAGTTTTGCCCCACCTCATGTCCACCTAAGCGAGTCTCCATGTTCCCCACCTGTATTAGTTACTCTTCTCTCATTGCTGGGACAAATACCTGACACTCAAAATGAGGAAAGGAAAGGTATGTTTAGCTCACAGTTACTGGAGGTTCCAAGAAACTGGAGGAGAGACTGGGGCACTGCTGTGTCCAAGATGACCCTCTCCACCTCTAAGGGAATTGAACTCAGGCCCTTGCATTTGCCAGGGAAGCGCTTATTCCACTGAGCCATCTCCCTGGCCCCTCCACCTCTCTGAGAAAGCACAGACTAGCCAGTTTAACTGTTTACATCTCTCTGGCCCTGCCCTCGGGCCCCTACCCTGGTCCTCTGGCCCTGTCCTTCAAGCCACTCCTTGCTTCTCCCGCTGTGTCTGCCCCATAACTTACAAGAGGTTTTGGGGGAACAACTACATACAAACCACAATACCACCTTAGACCCTCATGGTTTTATTCTATAAAAATCCCTAGAAGAGACAGCTTCTCGGTGACAACCCACTCAGGGACTCCTCCTGTTCCTCTCTTGAACAGGAGCTTTTTTTTTTCCCAATAAATATATTCTGTTCATAACCTCTGTTTAGGACCAGCCAAATAGCTCAGTGGGTTAAAACATCTGCAAGCAGGTGCAGGGGCTGGGGGTTCAATCCCCAGGCTTGCTGTGCTGGCCCCACTCTTGGGGCAAGCTGAGATGGCAATTGAGACTGGGCATGGTGGCCCACACCTGTAATCCCAGCACTTGGGAGGCTGTAAACAGGTGGATCACTTCAACTCTGATCTAGTAGTGAGACCCTCAACACTCTGTAGACCCTCCCCTAAAATACAAAAATAAAAATAAAAACTCTCTGTTCCTTAAATTCATTCTTCTGTTTTAGAGAACATGAACTCATCCCGACTACTTTTCAGGTTAGGAGTTTCATTTTTTCTCTCCCTATATCATTTGGAGATCACCCCCCAAGATCATTTTTCCCCATATCAGCACAAGCTGTGTGCCTGTGGGCAAGACAGTCGAGCTCCCTCTGCTTCAGTTCTCTGATCTGCAAAGTGGGGACAGTCTTAGTCCCTAGTTACAATGGGGGATATATGCAGCAGACGTGGGTACAGTTAGTGCCCGGAGAGTACTGGTGACAAGAATCAGTACTGGGGACCCTTGACGCTAACTAGGGAAGCTTCACAGTGTAGCAACGAATAGTTTGCTTCTCTTTCTGTCTTCTCTGTGTCTCCGTGAACAGTTTCGAAAGTAGGGGTTTTGAAATCTAATTGCTGAGTAAAATTAACTACTCTCTGTTAATCAGAGTTAATTCAGGATTAGAAATAAAAGAGTCACTCCAAGCAATCCCTGTTGCTGCCTCCGCACTGTTTATTTCCTCTTACTTTGCCTTATTCCTATTTTAGAGCAAGGTGAGGAGTGCGAAGAAAGAGGAGGGCCTGAGTGTGTGAGGGAAATGCCCAGCCAGGCCTTCTGGAGCAGAGGGCAGTTGTCCCAGGGTTTGAAATGACCCCACTTCCTGCCAGGCGAGAAAATTTCTGAAACTCCAGGGATAGCATGATGTTTGGAGTTTATGATTCGTAGCAGTGGTGTGTATGTGTCTGTCTGTGTGTCTATGTCTATGTGTGTGTGTCTGTCAATCTGTGTGTCTGTGTGTCTGTCTGCCTGCAGACATTGTTTTCACATCTCCCGCCATCCTCTCTGGAGGGCTGTGTCCATCAGGCCCCACTCAGGGCTGCAGGCCAGGAGACTGAGCTCAGCGACAGGCTTTGAAATCAGAGGGCGCAGTCAGGGAGCTGTTTTTGATAGAAGAGCCAGTCTGGGCTGCTGAATAAGAAATAGTCTTCATCCATAATGCATGAATTCCTTTCTAAAGAAGAAAGAGAGAGAAGTAAGTCTAAATCTAGCAAGGGCTGGAAAAAGATGAGGAGTGATTTAGAAAGCCATTCAGAACTGGCCAGATTTTCTCAGCTGATTCGTGCTGCACCGGGACCTGAGAGGAAGGCCTCTAGGAGGGCTCAGCTTGGTGAAGGGACAGCAGGGGGTCACCTGCATTAGAGCTGCTAGGAGAAACCGGAGGGGCCGAGGAGGCGTGACTGACCCACACTCACAGAGTGTTTGCTAACCTGGAGATAACTTCACGTGTAGTCTGGATCCTTGCAAGGGTTTTATTTCAGGATCCTCATGCTGGCTGTGGGATTCACCAAGTGAAACACAGCTACAACTACCAGGGAGGGAACATGGGTCGGGCCTGCCTCTGAATTTCATTCCTCCTGGGCCATAGCCTGATACTTAAGCCCATAGCACAGGAAGGATCCTGTTGAATGTGTTAAATGACATTTCCAGAGAGCCACTTGTTTTTTTTAGTCGTGGCAACAGTAGAGAATTTTCCAGGATTTATTGCTGCTAAAAAAAAAAAAAAAGTTTTAGAAACACTGTGGGGAAATCCTCCCAAAACAAATGTCCATGTCTAACCCAAGGTACTTGTGGATGTGACCTTAATCCAGACAGGTCAGACACATGTTCAGGCAAGGGCTGGGATGGTATCTCTGTGGACCTGGAGTGAGCCTTTCGGACACTGGCTGGTGACAAGAGGAAGCAGGGAAACACAGGGGAAAGGCCACATGATGATGGACGCTGGGGCTAGAGCAGCATCACCGTGGGCCAAGTCAGTCACCTCTAGCTGATAGGGCCAGGAAGGAACTTCTCCCAGGTCTGCAAAGGGAGTGGTACTATCAATACTTTGGGCCTGGATTTTTAGCCTTGAGAATAGTTCAACAATAAAGTTCTGGC
>PVKA01018286.1:0-16426 GCA_004027165.1 Ctenomys sociabilis
TATACCAACACATGTACTTTATGTTTCTTATGAGGTCAGTGAAGTCCCCTCAGGGTTTATCTTGTAGTCCTGTACCTTATTCTGTAGATCCTTTGTCTGTGTCATCCATGTGGATGAGTCATGGCCAATGCTTGACCAGTTTGCTCTCTGTGAGAGCCTGAGAGAAAGTTTTCTCTCCATGTGACTCTCCCCAGGCACATTATAGATCATCAATCTCTTTCCTCTGTCACTCCATAATCTTGTGCAATGTGCCTCTTTTTAAAAAATATATTCAATACACTGACAGACTGCTACTTCTTTTCCTCTAGGAAGCATTGACCTGAGACTAGCCAGAACATTTTTTTTTCCAGAACATTTTTTTTTCCAGGACATTTTTAAGAAGGAAAATGGGGCACAAATAAAAGAACCCTAGACACCTGTAGTATATTATGAAATGAGTGCTAAGACTTTGGAATTGAAACTTTTTTTTTTTTTTTTTGCGGAGCCGGGGATTGAACTCATACCCTTGCGCTTGCCAGGGAAGCACTTATTCAACTGAGTTATCTCCCCAGCCCTAAGACTTTGGAATTGAAAAAGATGGAGATTATAAAATATTGTAAGCACTAAGAATAGATGTGATGAGAATTTAGTACATGTAATTAAAATTGATGATGAATGAGGAAAACCATTACTCAATAAGTATGTTAGAACAATTAGCTACCCATTTCAGGAAGAAAAAACTAGAATTTTTTTTTTAGCACACTATGCTGAAACAAATTCCAGCTAAATGAACATTCAGTTATAAAAACTGGTTATAGGTGGGGCACCATGGGATATGCTATAATCCTAGCTACTTGGAAGACCAAGGCTGAGGTGAGACCCTCTCTCAAAGTGAGTATAAGGGTTGAGGCTATTGCTCAATACAAAGGCTCTGAGTTTGATCCCCTGTACTGAGGGGAGAAAAGCCAAAATCTTGGTCATGAGCCCTTGTTTGTTTTTGTGTTGTTTTTTGCGGTACTGGGGATTGACCTCAGGATCCTGCACTTGCCAGGCAGGTACTTAATTCTACTGAGCTATCTCCCTGGCCCAATCATGCACTCTGTAATATATGTATAAATGGTTTTGTAATTATCAACTGGTCTTTATAAGGAAGATCATGCCATTTAGAGATCATGAAAAGAAATATTGATGCACTTGGTATAAAAATTATGTGTGCAGGCCAGGGAGATAGCTCAGTAGAATAAGCGCTTGCATGGCAAGTTCAAGGGCCTGAGTTCATTCCTTGGTTCTGCAAATAACAAAAAATTATGTATGATTTAAATTCCATGATCAGCATAATAGGAGCCAAAATTTTGGAGTTCTTGTCCTAACTGATTTACTAACTTTGTACTTTGACCAAGATAATCTTTTAATACTTCGATTTCTTCACTTGTAAAATTCAGATAATATCTATTAAGTAGGGTGAAGATTAAATGTAAGCATTTAAAGTATATATAGCAGTACTTAATAGCATAGTAATTTATAGACATAATTCTAAATAAGGATTAATGTGTAAAATAGGCAGATTTTTATATTACAAGGAATACAAAGATTAGTAAAGTTTAAAAAGTGGTATTTTGGGGTCTGGGAAGATAGCTCAGCAGTCTTAAGGGCCTACCTGGCAAGTGCAAGGACCAGAGTTCAATCCCCAGTACAGCATACAGTGCCGGCCCTTCCCCCAGGCGCAGCAGGCCAGCCACCAAAACTGGGCATGGAGGTGTGTGCCAGTAATCCTAGCACTGGGAAGGCTAGGAGAATTACTGAGTCTGAGCTGTGTAGCGAGACCCTATACCAAAGAAATAAAGGATTTTTTTTTTTTTTAAGTGGTGTTTTAGTCTGTGGACCATCATAACAAAATTCCACAGATGAGGTGGCAACAGTTTTGAGATCTTGGCTTGGGCAACATAGGAAGACTCTTTTGATGGGTTTTTTCGTACTAGGAATCAAACTCAGGATCTTGCACTTGCCAGTCAGGTACTTGTGCTGCTGTATTATATTCCCAGCACAAAAGGAACAGCAGCTGGGCCAGAGAGATAGCTCAGTGGAATAAGCGCTTCCCTGGCAAGCGCGAGGGCCTGAGTTCAATCCCCGGTTCTGCAAAAAAAAAAAAGAAAGAAAGAAGTTATGAAAAGGAACAGCAGCCATTGGTTTTGGGTCCGTTCCAATGGCTTTATTTATCACATTTTTAAAGCTCTTATGTTCAGATACAGTCCCATTTTGAGGCACAAGAAGTTAGGGTTTCAATATGAATTTGGGGAAGAAAGGACTCACATCTGTATAGTGAGTCCCTGTAGACCCTGTACTAAATACATAAAAGTATATAAGGAAGAACTAGTCTCTCCTAATCTTAACTGGCATGATCAGCCTATAACTCACCTCCTCCCTCTCTCTCTCTCTCTCTCTCTCTCTCTCTCTCTCTCTCTCTCTCTCTCTCTCAGATAAGGTCTCACTATTTAGTCAGGCTAGCCTTGAATTCACTATACAACCCAGGGGGCTGGTCTTCAACTTGTGAGCCTTCTGCTTCAACCTCCCAAGTGCTGGGATAATAGGTGTGTGCCATCACACCTGGGTTGCACTTGTTTTTCTGCATGAAGGGAATTATCTTCTACCACGTATGAAAATATAGTTGATATATATAAGTAGGAAAAACTTTTCAAAAAATTTTTATTATAACATTAAGAAAAAGCAAGAAAACAGCATGCTATAGATTGGACATGCGTGCAAATTATTAGTACTTGTGTGGGGTTTTTTGTTTTGTTTTGTTTTCTTTCATTTATGTTTGGGTCTCAGTATGCAACTCAGACTCCTAGTGATCGTCCTGTTTTCAGCCTCCTAAGTGCTGGGATTACAGATTTGTTCCACCACCTCCAATCCCAGTCACACTCTCAGTGTACCTACCCCTGGGGGTGGGGCTGGCACAGCATGCTGGGGATCAAACCCCGATCCTTGAGTCTGTCTAAGCAGGCATTTTAATCTGCGGAGCTATCTGGCCGGCCCCAAGATACTATCTTTAAAGTGGAATTACTGACTCAAAAAAATTGCCAAATATTCCTCTATTGAGATCATATTCCTTTGTACTATAATCATTATGTGAGAGTTCCAGGGTTTTTTTTTTTTTTTTTTTTTTTTTTTTTTTTTTTTTTTTTTTTTTTTTTTTTTTTTTTTTTTTTTTTTTTTTTTTTTTTTTTTTTTTTTTTTTTTTTTTTTTTTTTTTTCTTTCTGTTTTTATGGTACTGGAAATCAGACCCAATGTCTAACATACAGTAAGCAAGCAGTCCACCACTGCCCTGCATTCACAGCCCATTTCAGATGTTCTTTTGTCTCTTTTGCTATTTCTTAATCATTAGTTCATCTGTTCATTCATACAAGAGAATTGAAGGTAGAGACTTTGTAGTGAGCGCCATTGTCTCCCTTTTTTATTTTATATTTTAAAACTTTGGCTCAGGGAAGATAGCTCAGAACTCAGTGACATAGCACCTGCTTGGCAAGTGTTAGGTCCTGAGTTTGATGCCCAGTACTGAAAAAAAACAACAAAAGATTTTATGATGGGATCAACTAATCTTTCTCTGTGTCTATTTGCCTCTATCTCTCCCTCCTTCCTTACCCACCCCTCTTTTTCTTGAGATGGGGTCTGGCTATGTATTCCAAGCTGGCTTTGAACTCACTAGGGAGCTCAAACTGACCTCAAATTTAGGACAGGCCTGCTTCAGCCTCTTAACTGCTGAGTTTACAGGTAGATTTTACCACACCCAGTAGCTAGATCTTTTATAAATGAAAAGGGACCAAAAAAGTCTTGCTTAGTTATATATCTTAATCTGAGCAACAGATTTGACAATAAGGATGATAAAAATTTGTAATATAACAACCATTGTTAATTTGTTATTCTTGTTGTGAACATCTATAACATATGTATTATATGTTACTCTGTTTCTGCCTTTGTTTCTTTTAATTTTTTATTTATTTTTTATTTTATTGAAGTACAAATATCAGACAGTTTCAAGACACCTTAAGACAGATTTGATAAATTAATACATTGCAAACTGTTTTCATAATGTTTTGGCATCATACAAGGTGCATACATGATATTATATTTACAGATATTATTTTAGCAGATGTCTCTTATCAGTAAATTAAGGGTGTAGCTGCTTACTTATTTTTTATACCTGAATTATATCAAAAATTCAATAATTATTTTCCTAGTGGATGACCATAGTACTAGAAGCCGACATAATATCCTGTCCAACCACCATCAGTGCAACTCTTGCCTCTCATAGGATTATGTAGAAGCACAGCATTATCTAAAAAACAGTGTGGTTAGATGCCACAAAGTAGGTGGCAATGCCTTAACCGTATGTGTGTTGTCAGGCCCTAGGGCCTCTTCCATCCTTGTCAAGGGGAGTGCTAACCTTCTCTCCTTTCATACAACACTCTGCCTTTGTTTCTATTTTTAATTTTGTTTGTGCTCTTCAAAATAAAAAATAAAATTTAAAAGGAAAGGAAAAAGAAAGAGAGAGCAGGGAGATGGCTCAGTACAATGAATGCTTGCCTGGCAAGCACAAGGGCCTGAATTCAGTCCCTGGTTGGTGGGGGGGGGGACCAGATAATTTTTGTGTTTGCATAAATCAAATCTCTTTTCCTTTTTCCCCCCTTTATTTACTTTGTACTATGGGTTGAATTTAGGATCTCATGCATGATAGGTAAGTGCTGTACTATTGAGCTATAACCCTGTTCCTGAGGCAAGGTCTTACTAAGTCACACAGGCTGGTTTCCCATTATCCTGCTTAGCCTTCAGAGTATCTTAGATTATACACATGCAGTTCCCATGTCCATCTTTGAGATCTTTTCTTCTGTTATGTTCTCTTGCTACCTTTGAAGAAATTCAACACAGCCATCTTAGGCTGAACAGAGATCCCTATAAACCTCTCCCTCACTCATAGACTTGCTGAAGAAGTACAGTATAATCATGAATTCTCAGGAAGCACAGCTCTGCACGGTAGCTCCCGTCATTAGTCAGCCCTGCTCCTGACAAGCAGCCAACACTCCTTTTCTTTCCTCAAGCTTGTTGTGGTGGGCAGCTGCAGCTCCTTCTCACTGAATCCTCCCGCACGATATCCCTTTTCCTTTCACAGCCCCCACCCCATACCCGTAACCCTATAAAAGGTTGTGTAGGGCCGGGGAGATGGCTCAGTGGAAAAAGTGCTTCCCTGGCAAGTGCAAGGGTCTGAGTTCAATTCCCAGTTCCACAAAAAAAAAAAAAAAAAAAAAAGGCTGTGTAACCTATGTGAAAGTTACCTGGTTTGATCTCAGTGCCAGAGTGGTCCCTCTCAGGTTCATTCTAAAATAAACCTATCCTGTTTCACTCATACCTTCATTTCTTCCTACTTTTTCTTTACCACCTTTGTAGGACTTGCTGTTGATTTTCTTTTCTTTCTTTCTTTCTTTTTTTTTTTTTTTTTGCATAGGCACGGAAAATTTTATTATAGGGTTGAAGAAATACACAGAGAAAATATAATATAGGTCCTAAAGTGAGGGCACCTCAAAAATTAACTTTATACCAAGCAAGTTTGTTGAATTTCTTGACTGAGGCTGGCTTTGAATTTGTGTTGATTCTTCTGCCTCAGCCTACCAATTATAGGCATGTGCCTGGGATTATAGGCATGTGCCATCATTCCTAGCGAACTTCAGTACTCTTTCCATTTAATTATTTTAGATGGTCCAGGGATTTGTTGTAATTTAAAACATAATAACTTTTCTCCTTCCTTCCTAATTTTTTATCATATGCTGCAAGTATTCCTTGAATTGCTTTAAAGATGTTTTAACCACTTCAAAGAATAAAGTAGATATAAAATATATTGATAAGGAAAATATCCCTTAAATGCCACTAAAAAAGAAACTGAGTAATATAATATGGTTCTATTAAAACAACAAGAAGCTATTGAAACACAAAGGAAAAATTAGTAAAAATACATTAATGTGGGCCAAAGAGATGGCTCAGTAGAATAAGCATTTGTCTGGCAAGCTCAAGGGCCTGAATTCAATCCCCAGTTCTGAAGAAAAAAAAAAAGTGACTGTGGCATGAGTTGAAATCAATGTACAAACACTCCTCAAGAGTATTCCAGGGGCTGGGGTGATGGCTCAGTAGAATAAGTGCTTCCCTGGCAAGAGCAAGGGCCTGAGTTCAATCCCTGGTTCCACCAAAAAAAGTTTTAAAAATTCATGTACTTTTGCACTTAGAGGTTGTTGAAATGTATTGTACCCTGAGCTTTCCACATTGTAGACCTTTTTACCAATAGTGTACAGGTTTCTCTGCAGGATGCTGTTCTCTGATAAAGCACTTCAGTAAATTGATATGTTTAATACCTTTATAAACAGTTTTGCTTTTTTCTTCCAACAGAAAAGACGTTCGAACCGCCAAGTTAAGCGAAAAAAATACACTGAGGACCTGGATATAAAGATTACTGATGATGAAGAAGAAGAAGAGGTAGATGTGACTGGTCCAATAAAACCTGAGCCTATCCTTCCTGAGCCAGTGCCAGAACCAGATGGCGAGACTTTGCCATCTATGCAGTTTTTTGTGGTAAGCCAAGAACATAAGCAATTTGAAAGGTTTGTTCTGCTTTTTCAGTCATTTGTTTCCTGACTACGTCTTTTGCTACAGGAGAATCCCAGTGAAGAAGATGCAGCTATTGTTGACAAAGTGCTTTCTATGCGAATTGTGAAGAAGGAGGTGAGGCTTTTATCTTTAATGTCATTCATAATGTTATATATATAAGTTTTATTTAGGGAATGTCTGTGGATGCAGGATGAGGTAATGGAGGAAAGTTAGCTAGAAAATAGTGTTTGTCTTCCTGCCTCTTCTTTAACTTCCCTGTTTATGATATATAAAATGCTTATTTTTTTCCACTGGTCATGTCTCCAGTATAGAAGTATCAGATGATAGTAGAGATAAAGGAGTTCTTGGGTCAAAAATATATTGAGAGCATTAGATTAAAGATTCTTTGACAAATGGGGATTGATGACTGAAGTTTTCTTCTTTTTTCTCAGCTTCCTTCTGGACAATATACTGAAGCAGAAGAATTCTTTGTCAAGTACAAGAACTAGTATGTTAACTGTGTAAAATGCTTTTCGCATTAGATTCCACAGAATTGTATAAAGGTCTCCTGCGTATACTGTCATGGGTGGGAATGTGTTCCTTTTTGTACTCTCCTATCCCAAACTGCCATTGTTGCTGGGGGAAATGGCCATTCAGGAAGAAAGTCAGGAATTGAAATTTCTGTTTCTGTTTCATTATAGAAAGATGATTGATCTTCCCTATTTATCCCTACTACTAAGGTCATGCTATTCATAGTATAGTTCCAAGACCAACAGAATTAGCATTACTTGGGTGCTGTTTGGAAATGTGAATGTTCAAGCACATCCCAGATGAAGCAGTTTGCAAATCCGTTCAAATACACTGATCTCAACTGTTCCCTGGTTTAAGCACACATTTATCAGGTTTACTGCTGAAATCTCCATTGCTAGCCTTCCATTTTTCCTTTTGCATTCCAAAATTGCCTGTTTTCATTCCCTTTAGCTCTTATCTACACTGTGAATGGGCTACTATCTCCCAATTAGAGAAGGATAAGAGAATCCATCAAAAACTAAAGCGCTTCAAAACCAAAATGGCCCAGATGAGACACTTCTTCCATGAGGTAATTAGAAATCTGTAACCACTCATTTCTTTAATAGAAGCACCAACTAAAGACTTACAATTGGTTAGTATATGTAGGCATAAAATTTTAATTTTGGATATTTACTTTTAATTGTTCCATGCTTTTTTTCTTAGGTTTAAATATGGTCTGCTTATTTGTTATATGGTTCAGTATTGTGAGATTAACTTGATATGTGTGAAGTGTTTTCAGAAGGAATGATAAGGTGACCTTACATCCCCTTGAGGCACTCTTCTCTGTGTAGCATCAGTATTTAGTGCTGCATGGTCTCATTAGCTGTAAGCAACTGTATCATGAAGAGGAAGCATTTTCTCAAATTTCTAATCTAGTTTCATACAAATAGTGATAAAGGAACTTTTAGTTTCCTATATCCAAGATTGGTACTAATTAAATAGTAGCAGAAGAGGGGCAAAAAAAAATATGACCATTATTGGCGATTGGGAGGTTATTTATAACCTTGACTTTTAATTGTATGATGGAGCTAGAAAGGAACATGGAATGTGTACCAACAGGGGGAATGAAGGAGTGGAGATTCCATGTGTTTAAGATGTTGGGACAGTTTTGAGCATGAAGCAGAGCAGAAAAATAGTTGTCAAGGGGAGTTCTTTTAAAAGCTGTGAGGGGCTAGGGTTTGGCTCAGCAGCAGACTGCTTGCCTAGCAAGCTGGAAGCCCTGGGTTCTGTCTTTGGCACCAAAAACAAAATATAAACCTCCCATAAAAGTTGTGAAAGGACTGAGGAGATAGCTCAGCAGCATAAGCACTTGCCTGGCAAGTGCAAGGTCCTGAGTTTGATCCCTGGTACCAAAAAATAAAATGCATATGAAATAGTAGAATATGTTTGTGTGTTTTGTGGGAATGATTTAGGAGAAAAAGATTCTAAAGGCATGGAAGGGTCAATCCAAGGCATAGGTGGAGTCAATGGCCTCTGTTAGGGAAAAATAGGCACTTTTTGTGTAACCTGTAAGAAAGTAGGTGCAGATGCAGGAAAGTTTGTAGGACTTGGAAAAATCCCTTTGGATTGATGTATTGTAACATATAAATTATCTGTTAAAGCTAAGGTAGAGGAGGGTGGATGGATTATTGTTAGTGATTTTCTTTTTATCTTACTTGCTTGATTTCTCAATTCACCTAGGATGAAGAACCTTTCAATCCAGACTACGTAGAGGTGGATAGGATTTTGGATGAATCTCACAGCATTGATAAGGATAATGGTGAGGTAAGTTATATGGGGGAAGATAAAAACCCTCTTAAAGATTTCTTATTGTCTGCTTGCTAATCCTTTATTATTAATATATGACTGAAATCTAGACTAAAATGTATTTCTAAATTTTTCTGTGATATCTGCAAAAAGATAATGGAGAGGTAAGAGTATAAAGATACTAAAAGGGAAACATTTCACAATATCATTAAGTACAGAAGAGTCATTCACCTATGTCTCATTTTTCCCTAGTTCATTTGGAAGTTGGGTGTCAGATGTGACAAGGGTAACCTCACAAATTCATAAGTTTAAGAATATGAAATACTGGAGTAAGCTAGACAACTCCTAGTCATATTTGGGTTTTCTTTTGTTTTCTACCAGGGATCAATCTCAGGGCCTTGAACTTGCCATGCAGGCACTTAACGCTGTTGAGCTGTCTCCCCAGCCCTTCTTCTCTCTTTTTTTTTGGTGGGGGGCAGAACTGGGGATTGAACTCAGACCCTTGTGCTAGCCAGGGAAGCACTTATTCTACTGAGCCATCTACCAGACCCAGGCCCTTCCTCTCTTTAATGATCTCTGCTTTAAGTCATATCTTGGTGGGAAATCTCTTTCCCATTCTGTGATGTTCCTGAAGTTAGTGAAGTCAGCCCCTATGTTCTCCCACAGGGTCACTCTGCTCTTCATCCTAACAGTAGCCAGGTTTCTGTGGTTATCAAATTTGATGCCAGAAAAATGATGTGGGCTGGACATGGTGACATGTGTCTATTATCCTTGCATATGGGAGGCTAGGGCAGGAAGGTTTGCCACAAGTTTGAGGCCAGCCTGGACTACATAGTGCAACCCTGTGTCAAACAAACAAAAAAAAGGGCTGGGGAGACAGCTTAGCAGCATAAGCACCTGCCTGGAAAGAAAAAGGTCTGAGTTTGATTCCTCAGAACCACCAAAATAAATAAATAAAAAGCTTTTATCTTGGCCTGGGAAGATAGCTTGCCAGGCAAGTGCAGTGTCCTGAGTTCAATCCCCAGTACTACAAAAAAAAAAATAAGCATAGAATTGCATGCTACCTTTTAATTTCAACATAGTAAAGGAAAATAGTAGCCCAGCCCTGTCCATTCTATTTGATGAATCTATTTTAATGTTTAGTGTTCTCTGAAATATTGGGTAGAAATTTTACTTTTAGAAGTGATTTTAGTAAAATGCTCGAAAGACTAAGCCATAGATAGTATATCAGATCAGCCTGTCGTTGGTGTGTTCAGTCTTTTTCAGCACCTTTTAGTTCCCAACACTTTGCATCTGATTTTTTTGTCTCTCTGAGATAGGGTCTTACTACACAGTTCAGTCTGGCCTTGAGCTCATTTTGTAGCTCAGGCTGGTCTCAAATTCACACAGTCCTCCTGCCTTGTCCTTCCGAGTTTCGCTACATCTGATTTTATAGTTGAATTCTAATCTTTTACCACATAGCCTGACATATAGATTCAGTTTATTAAACCTTTTACTTTTTTTCTAGCCTGTAATTTACTACCTAGTGAAATGGTGTTCTTTGCCCTACGAGGATAGTACATGGGAGCTAAAAGAGGATGTTGATGAGGGCAAGATTCGAGAATTTAAACGGATCCAGTCCAGACACCCAGAACTCAAAAGGATGGTAAGTGTATTTTCACTTACAGGAAAAAGTATAGGTATAAAGGCCTATTTTCTGCAGTGCTTTAATTTTTTCCCCACTTTTGTTTTGGTGGTATTATTTATATAGCTTTTTGTTATGAAAATTTTCTTTATTATTATGGAAAATTTCACACATATAAAGGTTGAAATAGTGTTATACACGTATCACATAGTCATCATTTTCCTATCCATGTGTTTCTTAGGTTACTTTAGAACAAACTGAGGATCCCTTCATTTCATTTGTAATAATTTCAGTATTTGTCTTTTTGAGATAGGTTCTTGCAGTGTATTTCAGAATGGCCTTTAGTTCATTTTGTAACCTAGGCTGGTCTTGAACTTATAATGAACAATCCTCCTGCCTCAGCCTACCATGTACTAGGATTACAGGTGTATACCAGCACACCCGGTCTCCTTAGCACTTTTTAACATGCTTTGTTTTTCCTTTATTTTCTAGCTTTCAGAATAATGAAGTAGTTGCTTAGCATCCTCCAAGACACCAGTGTGGTTTTTTTTGTTTTTGTTTTTGTTTTTGGCGGAGCCGGGGATTGAACTCAGGCCCTTGTGCTTGCTAGGGAAGTGCTTATTCCTCTGAGCCATCTCCCCAGCCCTACCAGTGTGTTTTAAGGAACACTTTAGGAATGCACAGTACAGTTGTCCAAACTATCTTGCTTACATATATAGATAAATCTCTTTCCCCTACTCCCTCTCCTGTCCTTCTCAACTCAGTAACTTTACTTTTGCATAAGTTTGTTCTTTTCTCCCAGTATCTGTTGTATCCAGATTCCATTTTTCTCTTTCAGGTTCTCACACTAAGGAGATGATACAATGTTTGCACATGCCATTCTAATTTATTTCACTTAAGATGTTCTCTAGTTGCATTCATTTACCGACAAAAACCTCAAATTTATTCTGTTTATAGCTAAATAATAACACTCCATTGTGTAAAAATACCACATCTTCTTTATCCATCCTTCAGTTGATGGGCATCTGGGTTTTTTCCAGGATTCAGCTATGATAAATTGCATGGCTATAAACATGGGTGCATATCTATCACCGTGGTAGGAGGTTTTCAGTTCTTCTGGTAAAATATTCAGAAGGGCAATAGCTGAATTGAATGGTATCTCCAATCCTAGCTTTTGAAGGATTCTCCACACTGATTTTCATAGTGGTTGTACCAGTTTGCACTCCCATCAACAGTGTAGAACTGTTCCTTTTTCTCCACAGCCTCTCCAGCATTTGTTATTGGCTGACTTGGCTGACTTCTTAATGTTAGCCATTCTTTCTGGGTGAGATGAATTCTCATGTTGTTTTTTCTCATGTTGTTTTAATTTGCATTTCTTGGATGACCAGTGATGTTGGACATTGTTCATATATTTACTTGTGTTTTGTATTTATTCCTCTGAGAAGTATATTTATCTTGGATGCCCATTTATGATTGTGTTTTTGAATTTTTGGGGCCTTTTTTTTTTTTTTTTTGTCTTTTTGAGACAGGGTCTCACAATGCAGTTCAGGCTGGCCTTAAGCTCACTTTTGTAGCTCAGGCTGGGGTCTCACTCACAACAATCCTCCTGCCTCAGCCTCCCAAGTGCTGGAATTACAGGCATGCACCACCACGCCTGGCTTGGGGGGCTGATTTTTTTAAAAATTTTTGTATGTTCTTTTTTTTAATACGTATTGGATATTTTATTTTTCACTTTTTTTTTATTTTTTAACTGATTAATAGGACAGTTTCATTAATTAATACATTATACATTGTTATCTTCTTAGTGATTATCCATAGTAAAAGAAGCAAACAGGATAAATCTTTCTACTCATTAAATTAAGCGAGAGTAGTTGTATATCTTATCCTGACTATTCTGTATATTTTCATATGTTTTAGATAGAAGGCCTTTGTCAGAGGAACATTCAGCTATAATTTTTTGGGTTTTCCTTTTACTCTGTTGAAGATTTCCTTTGATGTGCAGAAACTTCTTTTTTTTGGCAGATTGCGGATTGAACTCAGGCCCTTGCACTTGCCAGGGAAGCGCTTATTCTACTGAACCATCTCCCCAGCCCCTGAAGTGTAGAAACTTTTCAAAAAGATGAGATCTGAGTTGTTGATTCTTTGACGTATTTCCTGTTCAGTTTAGATTTTGGATGGTTTGGGCTACTGTACTATGCATTTCTGCTGATGTATGGAAAGAAGCAGTTAATGCTTTGTTTCATCCCATTTTTTCAATTGTTTGTACTTCTTAATTTCTTACACATTTCTTTCTTTTTTTTTCTTCTAATTGCACATGCATATATCTGGTAATATGAATAACTGGTTGTAAGACAACACTGTATTACAACAAGTACTGTGAATTCATATTACTTTGTTAAGCAAAATTCTGAATCACTTGTAATATTTTTGTTTTAATTCTAATTTGTATTCTTAAAAAATATATATATATGTCTATATATATATATATATTTTTTTAATGTATATATATATTTTTCAAAGAACACTTTAGGGGCTGGGGAAATGGCTCAGTGGGATAAGTGCTTTCCTGGCAAGCGCAAGGGTCTGAGTTCGATCCCCGGTTCTGCCAAAAAAAACACTTTAGGGCTGATGATATAGCTCAGTGGCATAAGCACCTGCCTGGCAAGGACATGATCCTGAGTACTATCCCTGGTACTGCAAAAAAAAAAAAAAAAGAAACAAAAGGAACACTTAAATTTCACAGATTTTAATAAGAACAGTGGTGTTCTTTATTTGACTTTAACTACCAGAATTATCCATTGTGTCTTACCTAATTTTATTACTGCCTCCATCATATTTATTCAGATTTTCTATTTTTTAGAACCGTCCACAGGCTAATGCCTGGAAGAAATTGGAGCTGTCACATGAATATAAAAACAGAAACCAGTTACGAGAATATCAGTTGGAGGGAGTCAATTGGCTGCTCTTTAATTGGTATAACAGGTAAAGAGAGGGTTGGTTTACAAAATTTAGGCATAGTTTAAGATTATTTATATTCATTTTCTGTTGAAACAGTTTCTTCCTGGGGACATTATTTTTAAAGATGGTATTTTTTTTTTTTTTTTTTTTTTTTTTTTTTTTTTTTTTTTTTTTTTTTTTTTTTTTTTTTTTTTTTTTTTTTTTTTTTTTTTTTTTTTTTTTTTTTTTTTTTGACATGCTTTTTTCCCCCTGGTAAATCTGCAGGCAGAACTGCATCCTGGCTGATGAGATGGGATTGGGCAAAACTATTCAGTCCATTGCCTTCTTACAGGAGGTATATAACGTGGGCATCCATGGCCCCTTCTTGGTCATTGCTCCTCTGTCCACCATTACTAATTGGGAGCGAGAGTTCAACACTTGGACTGAGATGAACACCATTGTGTATCACGGCAGCCTGGCCAGTCGGCAGATGATTCAGCAGTATGAGATGTACTGCAAGGACTCACGAGTGAGTTATGTATTTTGGCAAGACTGTGGTTTAGAAAACAGGCTAATGTACCTAATATTATAGCAACTATGTATGAGTCAGTGACTTCCATTGAGGTTCTCTAAGAGCTATGAAATTTTATGCTGTGGTATGTAGGGCATATCTTGACTTTGGTGTTTTTACCCAGTAAGACATTTAGATTCAGTGGGAGTCCTAACTATTTGTGAGTATGTACATTTTAAGTAGATTTTTATCAGTATTGATGAATTTTATAGCATTTCTAAGAGTAAAAGTCATTTAGTAACCTAAATTTCTTAATTTTTATGGCAATGAACTTAAATATTTATTTCCTTTTTTGGCTGTTTTTTCTTAGTCTGATGAAATTTTCATGAAGTTCCTTTACATTTTTGGACCAGTGATATACCTCAGTGGCGCAGTGCCTGCCTGGCAAACTTCAGGCCTGAGTTCAATTCCTATTACCAGGAATTGAGAAAAAAACACAAAACATTAAGATCCTCTACATTTTCTGTGTATAAATGGAAAAGAATGAACTACCTACCATCCTATATTAATACTGAATTTTATTATTGGATGCTTTTAGTTTTGTGGTTTCTATTTCTACCACACCAAACTTTCTCATTACTTTTTGCAGATCTTATAGCAATTGATGGTAACCAATATGTTTATGTTCTGTATTAGGTATTTTTACTTTATTTTTGTGTATCTCAGAATTGCCTAACATCTGATGGTATCATTGTTAACCAAAAGATCTAAGATAGAGACACATAAGCTAGGCATATAATAGTCAGAAATTTCTAGCTTTCTCTTGTAAGGCTTTTTTCCCCAAGAAGGTAAATAATGAAAGAAGTAGTGTGTAATTTACATGTGGTGATTTGGTGGTGTGTATGAGGGTTTTGAACAGCAGTAGAAGTGGATGGTGGTACAGGTTGTATTTTATATTAAACCTATCTGAATATAGAAAAAGTAATTCAAAAAATATTAGTTAATAATTATGTATTTATTGGGATTTTTCCTTACTTTGTTGCCTTCATGCTTAGGGACGCCTTATCCCAGGCGCATACAAATTTGATGCCCTGATCACCACTTTTGAAATGATTTTGTCTGACTGTCCTGAGCTTCGTGAAATTGAGTGGCGTTGTGTCATCATTGATGAAGCCCATCGACTAAAAAACCGTAATTGCAAGCTGCTTGATAGCCTTAAGCACATGGACCTGGTGAGTGTCCTATGCTCCCTTGTGGTTACCAGCTCCTGCAATTAGCAGCTGTTTCCCTGTACAATGAAAATAACTTCAAATTAGAAGAAGTGTAGGAATCTTGAGTGGTGGGTATGACCTGTTGGAATCTGAAAGTCCTATAAGAGTTGTAAGTTTTAGAAAAAATAAATTGTAATTTAGTAGTTTTCAGCCAAAAAGAGCCAAGGCAGACTGTATTAATTACCTATTCCTACATAACAGTACTCCAAAATTTACTGCCTTAAAACAGCTTTTATAATTCTCTTGCTCAGTCAATTAGGTCAGCTTAGATAATGTGCCTCTGAACCTGGTCTTTTTTTTTCCCCCATAATTTTATTGAGAAATAAATAGCAATGAGACAGTTTCAAATCAAATTAGTAGGACAGTTTCAATAAATTAATACATTGCATATTGTTTTCATAGTGAACCCAGTCTTGAGCTCTGCATGCCGCTGCCCTTTGAAGTTTTGCATGGTGTGGAGTTGAGCACTAAGTTGACTTCTGTGCTCTTTTCAGCCTCCACTGGCTAGATGGACCTCTTTAGAAGGAATCTCAGGACAGTTTCAAAAGGACTACAGCAGAAGCTAAGAGGCCTTAAGGGGGCTCTGGAAACTCCTACCATCTCTATTGTAGTCTTCTTGTCACATCAAGTGACAAAGAAGCCTAGATTTAAGAGGCAACCATTAAGAAAATGAGCTACAAGTAATTCATTAAGGTCTTACTAAATCTAGCAGAAATACATTTTCTAGGGCCAGGGAGATGGCTCAGTAGAATAAGTGCTTCCCTAGCAAGTGCAAGGGCCTGAGTTCAATCTCTGGTTCCACCAAAAAAAAAAAAAAAAAAGAAGTACATTTTATAGAAAGGGACAAATTAAGATATTTATGGGGAGTTGAGTGTAGAGGATTCATATGAAATTGAAAAAAAAAATAGTATGAGATCCTTGCTTATTTGCTTACGAACATGAAATTTATGTGTTTTCTGTATATTAAATAATACCAGGGAAGTTCTTAAATGTCTTGTGTTATCAGAGGAAGGGGAAACATAAGAAAAATGTTTGTTTATTTATTTATTTATTTTTGGTAGAACTGGGGATTGAACTCAGGCCCTTGCACTTGCCAGGGAAATGCTTATCCCACTGAGCTGTCTCCCCAGCCCCAAGAAAAATGTAAACAGTAATGT